>JABAKA010008085.1:0-38448 GCA_018857285.1 Termitomyces sp. Mi166#008 | reverse complement strand
CCAATGTGTCATATAGCATTAGTCATAGGTACCAGAGATGTAGTATACAAGGAAGCCTGCAGGATGGAACATCCTCAGGCTTAGCAATAGCAGTGTTTCACAGGCCTATTCAGTAAACCAACTGTAAGGCTGCCAGTGATGTCCCTCCTGTTGTCGGCACCCACTTGTGTCCTTGCTTACTCCTTGCTCATCTCTGGCCCGCCTTTGTGGCTCGCTCATCATTCACTTGTCGTCTGTCTCAGCCTTGCTTGGCCCACCTCCTGGTTGGAATACCATGGTTAGCCGTCCCCTTACAGCATCAAGATTGTGTTGCCACTTACTTAGAAAGTATCCCTCCAGGAGAAAAACCAGTAGTGGTGTATGTAGCTAAAGAACTACAAGTTCTGAGATCTCTAAACCCAATCATCAATCAAAAGGGAAGAGTAGAGACAATACTAGACAGTGGCTCTCAAATCATCTGTATGGCACTAAAAGAGGCTCTGCATTTAGGATTGACTTGGGATCCAGACATACAGTTATGCATGGAGAGTGCTAATCAGCAAGTGAATAAATCAGTTGGTTTAGCATGCAATGCACCATTCACCTTTGCTGAAGGCTTTACTATCTACCTGCAAGTGCATATCTTTGAACAGCCAGCTTATACTGTCTTACTGGGTTGTCCATTTGACACCTTGACAGAAAGCAACATTCAAAATTTGCAGGATGGTAGTGCAATCATAACCATTAGAGACCCAAACACAGGTCATTGGACAGCTCTGCCCACTATTGAAAGGGGGAAGGTGCCAAAGATTGAGATTGCAAGTAAAGAAGAGTCAAAATTTTGAGTCTCAATGATCTGGTCTCTGATCAGGGAAAGGTGGCAGTAAGTCTCATAGAGATTGAGGATGGAGAGATAGTAGTCACTGGATATTCTATGGAACATAGAGAATTCAGTAAAGAGGAGTTAAGAGTTGTGTACTTGCATGCTTTTGTAGCAAGCAAGAATTGTGAAGAAAAAAGAGCAGAAAACATTGTCAGCCTATTTGAATGGGCAACTATCTCAGATACCTGACAATCTTGAGAAGTTGTTAGTACATGGAAAGAACCTAGAGTCAAAAGCAGGTGTGAGGGAGACCACACAAGTATTTTCAAAGAAATACAAACCTGTGGCTAAAAAGGTGAAACCAATACTAGGGACCTCACCTGAGGAGTTTAGAATTGAAAGGTCCTCATACCCCATGTGTAATGAAAAACATTCCCATTGCTCCAGGACTTTGTGACAAAATCTGCAAAATAATAAAGCAGAAAATGTTAAGTAATGAGAGGACAAGTCACACAACAGCTGTAGAGCTCTGAATTCCCACACAAACTGTCCAGTGCTTCAGCCTCTGCAGTAAGCCTCAGTGATAGTAGTGGGAATCATCTCAGGTCTAGAAGGCATATGCATGACCTTCTAGCTTCCTATGTAATCAGATCATGTAGCTCAGTGGCTAGAGCATCATATGGAGTGCATTTCTAAGAGGTTCTAGGTTCAATTTCTGGTGTGGTCACTTTTTCATTTCTAACAGAAAATTGAGGCAGGAGTCTATGAGCCATCTAATTCATCATACTGTTCTCAGTGGTTTACAGTATTGAAGAAAGATGGTGAAAGCTTGCAGATAGTCCACAGCTCAGAGCCTTTGAACAAAGTAACTATTGCACACTCAGGTTTGCCACCAGCAACTGAGGAGCTAGCTGGTCACTTTGCAGGCAGAGCTTGTGGAGGAATATTTGACTTGTATGTTGGATATGATGAGAGAGTATTGGATGTGTGCTCAAGAGATTATACTACCTTTCAAACACCCTTTGGTGCTCTAAGGTTGGTTACTCTACCAATGGGTTGGACAAATTCAGTACCAATCTTTCATGATGACATTACCTTCATCTTGAAGGATGAGATACCACATGTTACTTGGCCATACATTGATGATGTGCCAGTGCAAGGACCACCTCACTGATATGAACTGCCAGATGGTGGTCATGAGGTGATTCCAGAAAACCCAGGCATTAGGAGATTTGTATGGGAGCACCTTCATAATGTGAATCGAGTGCTACAAAGAATCAAATATGCTGGAGGAACTTTCTCAGGAAAGAAGTCTGTGGTATGTGCAGATGAGATTGTAGTAGTTGGACACAGATGTTCCTATGAAGGGCAAAAACCAAAAACCAATTGGTTTGCTGTTGTTATGAGTTGGGGAGATTGTAAAAATACCTCAGAAGTACACTCCTTCTTAGGTACATGTGGTACCTTTAAAATGTTCATTGAGGATTATGCCAAGATTTCAGCACCTATCAATCGGTTGACACAAAATCATGTACCTTTTGTATGGGGTGAAGAACAGCAATCAGCAATGGCACAAATGAAGAAGTTGCTAGCTGAAAGTGCTCCTTTGAAACCTATTGACTATGAGTCAGGGGGTACAGTGGTACTATCAGTAGACACTTCTTGTATGGCAGTGGGCTTTGGAGTATTCCAAGAAGCTCCAGACAACCTCAAGCAGTGCACTTGTGCTAAGCTAGAATCCATCACTCTGAATGAGAGAGAAGCTTGGTTCTCACAACCAAAGCAAGAGCTATTTGGTTTAATGAGGGCCTTGCAAGCCAACAAATATTGGTTGGTTGGTTGCAGGAAGCTTGTGGTAGAGACAGATGCTAAATACTTGAAAGGAATGCTGGAGTAGGACCTAATGCCACTATTATGAGATGGATTGAGGATGTTCTGCTCTATCATTTTACATTGCAGCATGTGCCAGGCAAGACTTTCAGTGTGGATGGTTTGTCTTGAAGGACTAAGCAACTAGGAGATGAGGAGTACCCACCTGTTAATCCTGAGTTAATAGATGAACCAAAGTCCATGTACTTTGAATATCCAGACAAGGATAGCAATGTACCTGGTTGGAAGGATTGGGAGCCATTAGCACTTGAGGAGTTTGCAGATCAAATTGATACTAGAAGAGGCTGCCTTCAGATGATAGCTAGAGAAGTATCAGATTTTGATAAGGAACTCAGCCAAGCCAGGTCTCAAGAACAAAACCTTAGAAGCATAGTGTTAAATAAATTACAGTCAACAAAGCTGAACCTAGTAGCAGTGCTAGCCCTGTCTAGGCCACTATTGCCTGATGATGGAGAAGAGCAGAAGACTGAGGATATGCAGACTTATTTGGAACATGAAAAAGGTAGTGAGAGTGAAGACTGGGACAACTTGTTACCAATAGTTCAAAGTTGATTACAGGATCCAGGAATGGAACCCAAAAATCTACAAGGGTATGATCCAGAGAAGTTTAAGAAGTTTGCTAGACAGTTCTTCTTTGATAAGAAAGGAAGGCTGTACAAATGCAATCATGATGAGCAACATAAATTAGTAGTCCATATTGATAGGCAAATGTTTATGCTCAAATCAGCACATGATGCTTTAGGGCATAGAGGGGCCTATGCTACTAAGATGTTGATACAGAAGAGATTTTAGTGGCCTGGGATTTACAGTGATGTACAGTGGTATGTTAGTACATGTCACAACTGCCAAATATGACAAAAGACAGTAGTGAACAGAGAACCAACTGTTACCTACACACCCTCAATCTTCCAGTCTATCCACATTGATACAATGCATATGACACCAGCCTCAAATGGTTGTAAGTACATTGTACATGGTCAATGTGCATTATCTTCATGGATGGAGGGTTGCCCTTTGCAAAAAGAGAATCACAAGACTATTAGTCAATGGTTGTTTGAAGATGTGATCTATCATTGGAGTTGCATTGCAGAAACCATTATAGACAATGCTGGGCAGTTCAAGCGTGACAACATGGCTGGAAAAGAAGTATGGGATCAGGAGTATTGCTATCCAACCATACAACTCTCCAGCTAATGGTCGGATTGAACGTCCTCATTGGGATGTTCAGCAAGCCTTATTTAAAGCCTGTGAAAAAAATCAATAAAAGACTTCAGTTTCAAACCATTAGACTTAGTCCTGGTTAAAAACATGGTTACAGAAAGTTCATTCAGCGCAACTTCTCTCAATTTTACATGCTTCTGCTTCTGCAGTAAGCCTCAGTGATAGTAATGAAAATCACCTCAGGTCTAGAAGGCATATGCATGACCTTCTAGCTTCCTATGTAACCTGACCATGTAAGCTCAGTGGCTAGAGCATCATATGGGGTGCATTTCCAAGAGGTCCCAGGTTCAATTCCTGGTGTGGGTTGTGGACTGGTGTGATGTTATTGCAACCTTTAAAGTTTTTAACAACTCAAATTTGAACTTCTCCTGAAGTTTGGATCATGTAGTGTTAATGAATGCTGGGTGACTTAAAAAAATGTAACAGTGTCATTACAGAATTGCCACTTATGATTTACATAGCATAAGTCAGACCAGTCTTGGATTCCATGACACTGTGTAAAGTTATATAATACATAGTATATAACTAGCATCACCAAAAGGTGATGCCAAATAAGAGTAAAGATAAATAAAATTATTATCATTATAATATTATTATAATTTTCTGTTACAAGAAGAGAAGGCCAGCAAAACTTACATACCACCTCAAGATTGCCAACTTTTCTGAGCAAGAAAAAGTACCAGCAAAACACACCAATAAGGCTTGAATACTTAAGTGCCCTCAATTGATGACCTTTGTAGATTTATAAGATGCAGTCTGGCAATAGTGGCTGAAGTCCTTGATGGCATAACTCTCATTACTCACTCATATGCCAATTTCAAAGTCTTGTTCACAATACCATGCAAAGTTCCTGATCTTGAAAGACTATGAGACATTGGTCAAGAGTGCTCTTGCAATGAAGGATCCTTCAGTCTCATTGTTTGTATGTCTATTGAAGGTATGTCCTGCATTTGTTATCTCTGAGTCTAATCTGACTATGCATATAGCCATCCAAGAAGTGAAAACAAGCCCACAGAAAGGAGAATTGCAAGGATAGCAACAGCGGCAGCAGTAGTAGTAGCTCAGATTCATCAGATGACAATAGCAATGAAGGAAAAAATAACAGGGAAAAGAAGGGGGAAAAGACAAAGGGAAAAAAGAAGTCAAAAGTTTCAATAATATGCCCCTCTGTTGTTGTCTTCCACTGACCTCATCAATAGTCTGGTCTTGAGGATGAAGTCATTGAGAAAGTGAGAATGTTGCATGAGTGCTGACAATGCAGCATTCTAAATAAATCTGATCATTGCTATTGGACAGCAGAGCACCTAGAAAATTTTCCTCTTCACCATGAACACTTTTAAGTATGGGCTCAGGCTTTGGTGCATACTTTACTTTCTTAGTTTGGCATTGATTGAACACTCTATACATAGCTCAAACACAATGACAATCTTGCAACTGTTGAAAAATCCCTGAACCACCATCTCTTTAATATGAACACTTCCACTCTATCCTGAATGGCTCACCATTGCTCCAGCACTGCCTCCAATCTATGAAAGCTGCACAGACCTCTGCTCCAATGCCTGTTATTCACTTTCACATGCCCAGCAGTGACTCTCATGCTAATCCACCTACATCCAGCTTTGCCCCAGTACAGACTGAGTCTGGAAAACTTATTTCACAATCACCGCTGGGCCCAGATCTCAAGATTGAAGACTTTTGTCAACTGTATGACCTCAGTAATGCCATTCTCGATAAACTCAAGGAAAATGGCTACCAACAAGCTAGAACCTTCAAGCATATCACAAGAGCTGAGCTTCTTGAGATGGGTTTCAAGCATGGTGAAATTGCTACTCTAAAGGATGCTATTGATGATTGGGCTGCTTCTACATCATGTTTTACCTTACTTGCTTCACCTTGCTGTACTGTATTTTTTCCAGTCTGATTGCTTTCATGTTCAATGTTATACCTTCTGTAACTACTTGTCTCAGTAACCTGCATGTGTAAAGTACCCTTCTGCACTGTCCACTGTGATGAAATCCATAGCTAAAAGCACGTCAAACATAATTTCTGCACCTCGGGTTGCCAAGATGATATCACAGCTCCTTCAAATAAATCCTTTGATCTTTGAGAATGCTTCTTCAATAGGATTGAGATCTGGAGAGTAAGGAGGCAAAAATTCCAGCCAAACTCCTGTGGACATTGTAAGAATCACTTTGATTTGAAAGCAGATGGGATCAATCATACCATGGCCTTCAATAAGCTCACAAATACCTTTGCCATGATGAATTCTCACATCACCCATCACTAATACACTCAGCTTGCCTGGAAAGGGTGAACAGAGTGGCAACTGTTGTTTTACCAGGCCAACAAATCATTGAAGAAATGAATATGCTCACCACATTGTTTATAAGAAAGCTGCTAAAGAATTCTGTTGTCATGGAGCCTTCAACAACACTTGACACTATCCCATCAATGGTGAGGAGGCCAGTAGCAGACAAATGAGAACCACAAACAAAAACTTGCTTTCTTGTGGCCCTATGTCCCTTTCTAGCCCTTCCATGGTGGCACCCTGGAGTTTTGTCATCCCTGGATGTATCATCAATGAACCCAATCTTATCTCACAAATACTGGGCAATCTGATAGATTGATGCGGATCACTCTCCTCACTTCTCTCAGCTGCAATGTGTTTGAGCTTCTTGAGTGAATAGCCAGCATGGGCAAGTTCATGAATGATGGTTGTAAAATGGATGGAGATAAATCAGTTTTCATGAAGGAGGTCCACAAGTTCATCCAGAAACCAATCAGGGCAGTGACGGACCAAACAAAGTAGATAGTTGATGTCATCAAAGGCAAGAAGTCAAGGTTGGCCATGGATTCCATGTGTGTCATACAACATTGCCTGTTTCCCTCGAGCTCATAATCTGATAAAAAGTCCTTTCAGAGAAGCCAACACAGTCAATAATATCATCCAAAGGAATGAGTTCACATTCATAGAGGTTTATAGCAACTAATTCTAAGTCATGGCTGATTCTATGGTATGGTATGGCATGGCAGCTGAGGGTTCAAAATTCATTATTTTGACAAATCTTTATTTACTGACAAGATTTCTGCATACAGCTGTAATGCAACGATCCAAACGTCAAAGTTCGCAAAAACAGCGAGATAAACTTCATTGGTACAAAATATGAAATCATGAGACTTTGACAACGAATAGTTGCTTTGATGCAATAGGGTTGAGTTCTCACAGCATTCGAAGGGGAGAGATGTCTGTAGCATACTTGGTACACGACCAAATGTATGTAGTACAGGCCCCGGTCGTTCATGTGTGGAAATTTTCCTACCTACCTACCCACACAATTCAAACGAAACGCCAGACTACGTCTGTTTGGCTTTCTTGTGCTTGCATCCTTGCGAGCCCTCGGGTTCCTTTCGTTTTCCTCTCGACGCTGAACGTTTGACACGGGATGCCGGATTTCCTTCTGAATCAACCTCCTCGTTGCCCGTAGGCAATACGATACTGACGGATTTTTGTTTGGCCTTTGAGGTTGAGGATTCGCCGTGTGACATCTCAATTGCCTCCGTCGCCAAATCATCTTCATACGTAGCCTCACCGGCCTCCCTAGCCTTTCCTTTATTTCCTGGTGCTTGTGGTATGCTGCCTTTTGAGGGTTGAGGGAGTACCATAACTGCGACGTCTTCACCGTCAGGCATGCGTGAAAGAATGTCGCCAAAACGCTTTCTTATCTGGTCGTAGGGCTCCTTCTTGAAGGACGTCTCATTCCAACGCAAGGCGACACCATCCACTTCGACAGCTTCTGTGGCTTCGATATCTTCGTACGCCTGAGCAATCTCCAACACAAAAACGGTGCCTCGAAGCAGATACCCGAATGATCCATAGATGCGACGGAGCTTCTTGTAGAGATCAAAAGCAGCTTGATCGTCCTTAATGACAAGTATTCGGCCTGAGCTTCCACTTGTAAAACAGGCAAAAAGATCATACTTGATTTTGGTCCAGTTCGGTTGTGTTTAGGCCCGATTTAGAGGTGATTAATTGCTGCTGGGAGACGGTGGAGTAGGAACCAGAGATAGAGCCAATAAACCGATTCAAGATCGTGATAGAAATTGAAGGTGAAGAACGACATCTCGATGACTTTCATGTTTCGTATCTTTCCTCGTTATCCAATAATTCCATGTCCAATAATTCCATGGTGGAAGCTCGCCGTGAGCTTGGATTGAAGAGATGGCTCTGATACTGATATTCAACGGCCATATACGCTGGAGTTCCCTTTCAAGAAGTGAGGATAAATCACCGTAGGATGAATTAAAACAGACCGTTTGTGGATCATGTCTAGTTAGTTCACTGAGGCGCCGGGCATACTCGATGTCCGAGAGTTTGCCTTTTCCGCTGGAAGAATGCCAAAGGCAATTTCCGCCACTAATATCACGGTGGACGAACCCAGCCATACACATGTACTCTAGCGCTAGTAAAGTCTTCGATAAGTCCAACAAAATATAGACGGAGCACAATCAATTCAATTTTTTCACCTTTGACGATATCTGTCAGGGCACGGAGCAACGTCCGGTAGTTTTCGATGTCGTGAATTGAGGTGCAGACCTCCTTGAACACAGTCAAGCTGGAATGTTGGGGCCTGTATTTTATGATCCGGCTCATGTGTGCCACTGGTCAGTGTTGCTGTGTGGCGCTGAGTACCAAGAGTTTTGGTTCGAGAGATCGGCTGACGTGTCCTCGTGAACAAAGTCCTAACCGCATCCGGAGGAGCCGAAAAACCAGTATCCTGACCCTCGCCAAACTCGACGCGCCAGTCATGTTTAATATCCATAAAGTAAGGAGCCCGCATTTTCCGCATGACGCGTCTTCTCTCTCTCGTCGATCTCTCGAAGACTTTGAAAGATTTCATCGAGGATCTCTCGTTGCAATTTGGCATCAGAATATAACCAACAGTCTTTCAGCACGTAACGGTCTTCACCCAGTTTCAGCAGAACCGTCCTCAGACCTGATCAACTCTCGGACGGCCCAGACACGCGTGGCTCAAGAGGTGATGCGGAGAGTTGTATCTTCTGATAATGGAGACCCCTCGGTGGCGTAGAACGCGCCGTCGACTTTGTACAAATATGAGATTTCGTCCTTTTGCGACCCCAGTCCGCGTCTGCGCTGTACAGTCGGATCGTATCCAAGTTGTTCCGACGAGGCGAACAAGATGCAGAGCAGGAACTGAATGAGAAGTTCAGGTTCCTACAAGTACATAATGATTAGGCCAAAGGAGATACGATGAAGGAAAACAATAAAAAACGCACGTTTTGGATACTGAAGGGACGTGAACGACATATCTGGCTTCGACCAAAATGCCACAATCGCATAGGGTCCTCTTCAATCGTGAAACCGTTGAGCCACCGTCTTGCCGGGTCATTATACATAATTTGTTTAGCACTCCCGACGAGTTTTGGAGTCAACCTAAGTCAGTGTGTGGTGAGCCCAAGCGTCCCTTGGGAATGTGAGTTGTAACAGACCACATACGTCCTCATGATCAGTATCAGTTACGTTTGCCTCTCCTATCGCGGCTGCCTCCCATCGTTCTGTCGATGTCTGAGTGGGACGCACGGGTCGATACGGCTGTCCAGCACGCTGTGAGGAACGGATTTTCATGCGGTGTTGCCTTTGACTTTGTTTAGAGTCCTTCGGTATCGGGAAAAAGGCTTGTATCTAACACACGTTTCTCCTTCATCATCAAAAGTCGTCCGTCGACCAATCGACAGCATATAATTTTCCTGTTCGAGCCCAGGCTTCGTCTCAAACGCCGCCTCAAAAACGGCGTCTGCAATGACAACGAGACTGTCGTAGCGAGCCATACACGCCTCAATAAAGCGTTTCCAGCCCTTTTTACGCAGTACGCCTTTCGCGGTCAGCTCGGGATCTCACAGAGCCGACGAACGCATCGGAGTTCAGCCGAGGACACGAGGGAAGAAACGAAGATATGTAGTTTTGAATCCATGTCTCGGCTGAGCATTCGACGAGGTACTCATCCATGTCCTCTCTATGTGAGGTAAGTAGGACTCTTTTTTTTTTCACGCGATTCGGCCTCGTTAAATCCTATCCTGGACCTGGAAATGACATTAAACAAGGCCGTTAGGAACAACAAGTCCCAGGGTGACCACGATATGAATGGTAAGCGAGTACTCTACCTGTTAAACAAGAATGATATACTGAGTGGTAAGCGACCGAGGTTGTGACTTATGGACAGCCATTAGTAATCTTATGATAAATAAGGAAATTATTGGAAATGCGGCGTAGGCAAGAATCCCATCTCAAGAGCCTTTATGTAAATCGGGGAGTGTCCTAGGATCTCCCGGGCGCCTTTCGATGTGAGGAAGAATATTGCAAATTGAGCGAGTGTAAGATTGATGGCCCGAGAGAACAATCGCAAAATGACCAATGACGTGCCAACGGGTGATGAATGAATGACGTCATTTAATCAGCCTTGGGCGCTTGCAATTGTTGTAATTCTCGCTTCAATCTAAATTTACGGATGATATACTAAGTATCAGAAAGGGTCGGGGGTCGGGGGTTGGAGCAAAAAAAAAAGCAACCCAAAGAAAGCAGCAAGGCGAAAAGATCATCAACGAGATTCGGAAGACGGGGGAAGATGAGATAGTAGGGTAGGTAGGTAGGTATAGATATCGGTATACGTAAACGTGCTTGGATGTGAATATGTGATGAGTGTTAGATGGAGAGTACTTATTAGAATAGAGAGTCTGTTAAGAGTCAAGAGTCAAGAAAGAAAAGGGAAAGAAAAAAAAAAAAAACAAAGAGTCTTTTACTTCTCGTCCACATAGCACGTGAGATGAGATGAGATCCAACCAACCGCGAATACGCCCGCCCGCGCACGTATCCCAAATCCCAAGTCCCGAATCTTGCGTCCTTGAAACCCCTCCCTACACCTAAACAAAAAAAAAAAACCCCGATCCGCCCATCAGCCCAAAAAAGAGACCCAAAGAAAACAAAAACAAGTACCTATGCACGACCTACTTCACCTCTCTTCCCAATCCCAAACCGCCCACCAAATTCAAAAAACCTCGACACTTTCTCTCCAAGCTTTATCTTTATCTTTCCCTTTCCCTTCCCCCGAACAACCCCGCCCCCCACACCAAAATGCGCCTCTGACCGCGTCTTGCCTCTCCCGTCCTCCCACCCCTCCTCCCCGAGCATTCGCGTCCGCGCCCGTGCGGATAGAAACTCGGTACTCCTCATCTTCATCCCCATCTTGTGAACCGGGGCCGGCAAGGTGTGGTGTGAAAACTCGGTCCGGCGCTCGTCATTATCAGTAGTAGCATGAGAAGCATCAGTAACACCGTCGTCGTCGTCATCGTCATCGCTCGAACTCTCAGGCGGCGTCGGCAAACCCGCCTCATTCCGCCTTGTTCGCCTCCCCTTTACTTTACCTTTCTTCTTTTCCTTTTCCTCTTCCTCTTCCTTCTCCTCAGGCTCAGGGCCATCACCATCAGAATGGACATGGACATTCAACTCCCCATCCTCACCCCCACCCCCACCCACACTCCTCACAACGACATCCCCCCGCCCCCCAATCCACGCGCGCGGCCAACCCCCTCCGTCAACCACAGCGCCCGCTGCAACGCAATCTAGCACCCCACAAAGCACCATCTCGCCTATACACCTGCCGCTCGCGGCCGGGTACGCACCGAGGAGGCCCGCGGGGACGATGAACGGTATGGCGGGCGTGTTGGGCGATACGTTCATGTTGGTGGGAGGGTGGGGGTTGGGAGGGTAGAGTGACTGACGGTTGGAGGAGCGCAGGCTCGGTGCGAGCGGGGACGAGCGCACGGGTGCTGGACGGTGTGCAGTCGAGGAAGGGAGAGGGGGAGGAGGAGGCGAAGGCGAAGGGGAGACTGAGAGCAAGGCGAGTGAGGGCGCAGAGGCGGACGCAGAGGGGGGGTATGCAAAGGAGAGGAGAAAGTGCTCGATGGTTTGTGCGAGTTTTGATTTGGTGGTCGTTGGGAGTGGGACGGAGCGGCGGTTGGGGTTGAGCGCGGAGGGTGTGGGTGCGGTTGATGATCTGTGGGGATGGGGGTGGGAGGCAGAGTACGGGAGCACGTGGACGAGATGGGCGTGTGCGGGTGCTGTGGGAGTGGGAGTGGGCGCACGGAGGCCGAGGCTGTCGGTGCTTGGGGCGTGGGAAGGCGGGCTGCTGGATGACGACGAGAAGAGAGAGACAAAGCGCGAGCGGCGGCGAGAGATTGTTTGGAGAGGAGGAGGGGGCTGGGCCGCGAGGAACGGAGCAGAGAGGGTGGTCACGAGGATAGCGTGTTTGAGGAGCGCCTTATCCGGGAGCGAGGGGGGCAGAAAGTTGATTAGCGCCGAGAATGTGTATTGCGGTGCAGCCTTTTTACCAGCGGCACCGAAAGACGAGCGCGAGGAGGACGAAGACGTGGTCGACGAGAGCGACGAGGTCTCGGAAGCGTCGGGACGAGGTCCGGGTGCTGCTGGCTCAGAGGTTGCGGGCAGCGCAAACTCGGGGGGCTCGGCGATGGAAAACTCGCCGCCGGGGTAGAGCTCTGCGAGCTGCTGGATGCGGGGCTGGGCATGCGGTGCAGCGTGCCACGTGTGTGCGACGCGCTGTGCACGGTCAAGGAGGCCGACGAGGCGGACTGCACCGGCGTCGTGGATGTCGAGCGGGGCAGGGAGACGGAGGGTGACGACGGCGCAGAGGGTGCGCTCGGGGACAGGCGGGGGCGTGTGGGTCGCGATGACGAGCAGCGACGACGCCAGGTGGGGCGACAGCGCTAGGGGGGCGAGGTCGGCGTGCGTCGGGGGGCCGAGGACGAGGACGGTGTGCGGCTCGGTCCCGGCGGCGTCGGCGTCGGCGTGCCACGCGGGCAGGGCGTCGTGGAAGGGGTCGATGGGGAGCCGCGGGCGGAAGACATCGGTGGGCATTATGACCAGAGCAGAGAGAAAAAAACGAGCAACCACATAATGTCGTCACTTTATTCTTGGCGCGTGTCTAGCCCTCTCCGCAGTTACTCGGCTGCACATCACCGCAACACCTGATTCCCCCACCTGATCCCGCGTCCTGTGCCTTCTATTCAGTTCTCATCTCTCTCAACTCGCAACTGCCCAGCCCCCCCTCTTGCTTGCTTTCTTTCTTTCCTTTGTCCCAGCGGTCCGACTCGGCTACCGACGGACACCAGACATCATACATGCATCACATCACGCTAAACCCCAAGTTCCGCAGATGCCCAGAACAATCCATCATCCCAATAAACTATCCTCGACATCACCTAAACACTAAGTAGCATACCCTCATCCAGCCTCACCCTCACGCCCCCTCTCCGCACTTTCCCACAACGCCTCCCGATCCCCACTCTCATCAACCAGCCTCCTCAAATACCCGTCCTCGCGCTCCAACAACCTCCATGGCTTATCAAACTCCACCTGCACGAGTCACACAAGTCAGTCATCAGCCATCCATCATACAGAAGGGGAAACGCACGATTTGTCCAGCGTCCAACACCATCTACAAGAAAAGGTAAGTGCGTGAGATGAGAGAAAGGAAAAGAAAAGAAAAGAAACGCACGATCCGATCAGCGTCCATAATCGTCTGCAACCGATGCGCAACCGTAAGAACCGTAACATCCTTACTCAACTTTGTCCTCAACGACGTCTGTATTATCGCGTCCGTCTTATAATCTACACACGCACACCATCAACCTCTGTTCGTTCATAAAACACTAATACCACTCACCAATCGCAGACGTCGCTACACCAATAATCAGCACTTCCCAACAAGAAAAAAAAAGCATCTCAACGCACCCTCATCAAGAATCAACAACTTGCTTTCCCTTACCATCGCCCTCGCAAGCGCTACAATCTGTCTCTGTCCAACCGACAAGTTGCTCCCGCCCCGCGCAATCGCGCTCTCAAGCGTTAGCCGGCTCTCGTCGTCCGCGCTCTGCAGCGCGTACAGCCCCGCGTCGCGCAGCGACGCATTGAGCGTTGCGTCGTCTGTTCGGTAGAAATGAATTAATTCAGTTACTTGAAATAAATAAAAGGAAAAGACGCACCGAACTGATCAAAAGGATCTAAATTCCTTCGTAGCGTCCCACTCAACAACTCGGGCTAATCCACACCAATCAACACCCCACCTCTCAAACAAAACAAAAAAGAAAAAAAAAACCCACTCACCACCTGCGGAATAACCGTAACACCCCCTCTGACCCTCTCCAAATTCACATCCTGCGTCCTCAACCCATCAAACCACACACCCCTCTCCCCCCCATCCCCGTCCCCATCAACATCAACATCCACACACCTCAAAAGCGCCAACATCAAACTCGACTTTCCGCTCCCCGTCCTCCCAACGACACCCACGCGCTCCCCAGCCCGCACATCAAACGACACACCGCGCAGCACCGCGGGCCCCCCGCGCACATAGCGCGCTGTAAGGTTGCGCACGCGCAGCGCGCCCGAGGCAGGCCAGGACGCGGGGGGTTCGCCTGCGTCCGTGGATTTGGGCTCTTGTTCGATCGTCATGTATTCTTGGAGGCGTTCGAGGGAGTTGCCTGGTGTAGTAGGTGGGGGGGGAGGGGGTGAGACGAGTGAGGGCCACAGGGGCAAGAGGAGAACGCACCATTCACTTCGAACATGTTTAGAATCTGCACAAAACCCAATACCATACGTCCGAATCCAACCGCCATCGCTACAACCAGCTTAGCTTAATCCTCCCACACACGTAAATGACAAAAAAGACGCACTAAGTGTAAACGCCGAATTCGACGTCGAAACGCCCGTATTAGGGTTATACACAAACCAAATACCCAAGAGAGCCGCAAAGCACCCGCCGAGCGCATCGACACGGACAGCGATCCACCGCGCAAAATCGTTAAACACGCGCGACGCACGGCTGTAGTTGTCCACCTTTGCCAACGACTTGAGCAGGATCGAGTTTTGCGCGCCATATGCGCGGATCGAAGCTACAAGTAGATGAGTACGGGATAGCAAGGACAAGCATAATCATAAATAAGAAGACGCACTAATTCCCTCAATCGACGCCCCAAAATGCGCCATCACAGGCGCCTTGGCCTTGCTCATCTCGCGCTTCACAGCCAGCTGCGCCTTCATGTATATATTCCCAACAACACCACCGACGACAAAGATGATGATCGCAAAGAGACCGATGGTGGGCGTGTAGATGAGGATCGCAAAGAACCGCACGACGATGATCACCCCGATTTCGAACATGTGTGAAAAGAGATCCGGGATCGTCGTGTCGACTGTTTGTGGTGTTTAGTTAGAGTGTAGGGAAGAGCGTTGTGTGGACGTACCAGCCGCGACATCCTGCGTGACGCGCGTGATAACGCGGGAAGTGGGAGTCTTGTCTAGCCATCTACGTAGAGTTGGTCCTCGGTACCTCCCACAAGACAACTATTACGCACCTGAGTGTAGTCCCAAGAATAGTCTCAATGAGCCGTTTATGCAACGAAGCGGACGCTCTGAGTGCGCCAAGAGTCAGTGTTGTCTGTGCAACGAAGAACACAGCGAGCATGAGGCAGACAAGTAAGACGTAGCCAACGAGATAGCTAAGGGCGACCGACGATCAGCTGGGTCTACATCCCACTCTTTGCTGGTCCACTCACAAAGTCACGTTGACCTCCTCGGGCGGGTGGATAGAGTACTCCGTCGCCCACGCACCAAGCAACCACGGCTGCAAGATTTCAATGGTACACTCAAAGACCGTAGCAGCAGTAAACATCGGCCAGAATACCATCCAATACTTGCCTCCAAGCGCAACGAGGTACATCTTGACTGCAAACATACATCAGCTCAATCATTTCTCCCAAAACATTGCGCTTACCCGAGGCCCAACTAATATGTCCCTCCCCAGACTCCTCTTCAACAATCAGTTTCCCCTCCTCCTTCCGCGTCTCCGCCTCCTGATCATCATCAATCTCCTGCTCAGCCTTCTCCTCTCTCTGTTTCTCCTCCGCAACTTCAGCCTTGAGCTCCGAGTTCTTCGCTAGCGCATCAGAGATAGATCCCTGGCTGAGAATCTGCCCGTCCGAACCGAGCGATACGACAAATTCCGAGATGGGAGCTGCCATGTTGACGTTGTGTGTCTGTAGACGATGAATCTCAATTGTGAGTTGAGGGGTTTTGATATGGAGAATTTCATGCGTACCACAAGGAGGACAGTTCGACCCTGAACGAGGTCTCCGACAAAACATTTTTCGACGATCCACTTGGCTGTATGTACATCCAGCGCAGCGAGAACCTATGACGATCATCTCAACCGTGTCCTCTCTTTCCAAAAAAAAGGAGACATACATCATCGAGAAGCAGGATTTCAGCAGACGAATAGATAGCCCGTGCAAGAGTAATGCGAGCCTAATCACTGTCATCAATGAATGCTCAAACAAAGATAGATATATACCAACCTTTTGTCCGCCACTGAGCGTCAAACCCTTCTCGCCAACTTCAGTAAGATCACCAGCCTTGAAAAGCTCCAAATCACGCGTCAACGAACACTGATGAATGACTATTATCAAATCAGCAAAGCGAAAAAAAAACGTAAGATGAATCTCATACCTTTCTTGTAGCGCTCCTCATCGAGCGGTGCGCCGAACAAAATATTGTCCTTGATGGTGGCGTTCAGCACCCACGACTCTTGTGCGGCATACGCCACTCCGCCGGAGCGAGGTAAGTTGTACCATGCCCCAGGGCCAGAAGGCATAAAATGCATTTCACCTGTTCACCTGGTCAGAGAAGAAGCGTACGAAAAGCATGTGATCACCCACCAAGAAGCGCCATGAGTAAACTGGTTTTTCCCGATCCTATTCAGAACCATCCGTTGAACGACGGTCCATCTAGTTAAGTAGATGGCAATCACTTACCGGTCGGACCAATGATAAGATTGAAAGCTCCACGCTTGAAGAGCAGCTCATCCTTGATGTGTAGCCTAAACCGGCGCTTCGATGGCGTTAGTGAACCAGTTGAAAGGCCATCATCGTTTGACCAGGAAAAGGTAGCATCGCAGAAACCGATCTCCTCGCCGTTGTAGTCGAGATTGAAAAGATGTTCTTGGGCGTCTTCGGTAAATTCATCGAGAAGTTCAGTCTAAAAATGAAGTGAGATCGGAAACAAAGACCATCGATGGGACGTACGTTTTGAAGAAAGTCACTGATACGCTGAAGAGAAACGTTGCCTTTAACCACCATCGGCACCCACATGAAGAGCATGTACGTCCTGTAACGAAGAATGTCGAACACTGGCAGAATAAGAGTGTCAAACATAAACAATCATAGAGCAGTAGCACGCGTTTCGCTTACAAGCAATGGAGGAAAAGACGGTTGCGGCTGAGAAACAATCCATAGATGTTAATACAGAGTTCCATTCAAGGACGTGAAATCTCACCATCCAGAGTCTTCTTCATGATCACTGCCTAGAGAAATATTGGCCACACACTCGTATGCTCGCATTGAAAAGACAAACTCACATAGACCGAGAATGTAACACACATCGTTACAGCGGGGATTATGAAGCTAGCAGAAGAACGGTCAGTGGTGTAGAAACACACAAGTGAGGATATAACCACTGAACTGGAAGTTCATGGTTAAGAGCGAGTAAATCTTGTTCCACCACACCCACGTGAGCTCGGCTTCACGTTTTTCGTCAATACGCTCCGCCATCTTCTTCTCCCAGCCGAACATCTTGATCATTCTGATGACACTCATTGCTATCCAAGCAAACTATGAGTGTCTTGTATGCGAAGGGCTAAAAGAGACGTACTCTCGGTAACAGTTTCAACACGATCATCACCCTTTTTAGAAACTTCCTTGGCGGCACCTTGAAGCAACTTCGAGAAGGCAACAGGCATCGGCATCAAAACAAGCATAACTCCAAATCCAACAAAAGCACTAGTAACCCTTGCATTAGGTTTAAGAGCATGAGCTTGAATACAAAGACGTACCTCCAGCCCAGAATGGTGTACAAGAAAGCGATACAGAGAATGACCATAACCGGTCCAGCAACAAACACTTGCATGAACTCAGATGCCTTCGTGATGGTCTGTAGATCAGAGGTGATGAGATTGTTCATTCTGCCAACAAGTGACTTTTGCGCGTCGGTAGAAGCAGCAGCTGGAGTAGCCTTTGTGTCTGCCTCAGAGGCAACAGCTGTCGACTCTGTTTCTGTTTCTGGCTGTGAAGATGATGCTCCCGAACTTGAGCTGGATCCTGAGATGGAAGGTACTGGAGTGTGTGTTCCTGTATTAGCTACCGGTTCCGATTTTCCTTCAGCTACGACACGAATGCGGAGCGCGTGTTGCAGGATAAGCTGGGTCAAGATGGCTTCGAGATGCACTGTTGCACGAGCAAGTACCATCTGGTATTGCTGCATGACCAAAGTGCCTGCAAAAGGGGCTACAAAGAGCTGCAAAAATACACATTAACAATGATGCCTTGGTGTTATAACAGAGAGACATACAGACGCAATCCATACCCATGGTCTAACAGTCGCTTCTTCTCTGCTTTCCAAGTATTCCAGCAGTTTCTTTAAACCATAAGGCGACAACAAGCTTGCTGCGTTATAAGCCAGGAGCAGCAACGTGACAGAAATAACATCCTTGCGAAACACAGTAAGTATGGCGCGGAATATGGGACGAGCTTTTTTCTCCTGTCTCGGGGTAGTACCCGTTCCTCCACCGATATTGACCTCGGAAAACGGATCGAGATGGGGAAACGCAGCACGGACAAGGTTCTTTGCATGATCAGAGTCCGCGAGAGGAGGCAAATCGGTAAGAGGCAAATGTGGGACCTTATAAGCCAACCACACTGCAGGATCAAGATACCCAAACAATGTCAGAGACAGCCACGACGCCGTTTGCGAGGGATTTGGAGGCATGGGATCCTAAAGACAGGTCAGACGGGTTTAGAGAGGCTCATAATCAAGGCTTACGGTAGGGTCGAATGGAACATACGGACGCGGCGTGATCAGGGGAAGAAGTACGCCAGTGAAGCTAAGTACACCAATCAACTCCCAGAGCATGTACAACGGATCTAAGGGGGACTCAGTGTATGTCATGAGAGGGACGACATCCCGGATGAAGTACACGATCCATGACGTTCCCAAGACCAATGGTACATGACTTGAGGCGACGGTTGAACGCGAGTAGGCGACGGCAAACAACGCAAGAAGAGATGCATATGCCTAAAGAAACAGAAAACTTGTCGACAGCTAGATAGGGTGCCAGCTGAGAATGAGACTTACGAATGGAATGGATGCAACTATCAACTCTATTCTCTGTGGTCCTTCGATTGCAAAAATTCTCAGCAATGCCACCCGTAAAAGCTCCAAACTGCCTATGAGGGTCAGAACCTCTGCAGCAAAAATGATGTGTCCTCCATGTCGTTGAATATGGCTGTCTTCGGTATTTTCTTGAACTGCATCCTCGCTTTTGCCAGTGAAACCAAGTCGAACAAAGACAGGTCTTGTAAGTTTTGACGAGATAAGAACGTGGATAAATAGGATCGCTGCCGACGCGATAGAAACATAAACAGGAAGAGTGTGATCACATCGCCAAGGTGTGACTGTCAGAGACTTGACCGCAGTTCCAAAGAAGGCCAGGCTAGGGTTTCCAGGTTGCACAAACAGGCCTGGTGCCATTCTCAATGGCTTTTGCTTCCAACGTTCAGATTACCGCCTTGATGTGGACATACGCGGTCTTTTGTAGTCTCATTGGTCCCCATCATATGTTCAGGAACTCGGCGCTAGCCTCAGAAAATGACTCAATCAAAGTCACCATGCGTTCCGCATCACAAATCTCCCCGCCAACATCGCGTCACAACAAATTCTCCGCGGGATGATTCCTCGTTCTGTTCAACTCTCCAGCATGACCCATGTCCTGATGGCAGTTTTCAAGAGGGCAGTTCCAGGAAGTCTAATAATTGCGGTCGCTATCAATTCACGTTCACTACGACCCCTGACGTAGACCAACATAGGCCTCTAGCATAAACCTCAGCAGGGTCTGACTTAGTTTATAGAGCTAAGTATCCCGTATTCGTGTTAGTACCGTTAAACCTCCTCTCCACAGGCGTACAAAATGTCTCCGGATCCACTCGGCGGACGATAGCAAACACTGGAAGAACTTTTTGGCTGATCGACAATTTTTCGATTACACAATGCGGATACGGAGCCTGATGAAAAATGTATTGCGGCACAAATTTTACGACGAAACCGCCAATGATCGAATGCACCATGCCTACAGCCTTCCATCTAGAGCTCATGAGGCTGGACTTCAAGCCACCACAACATACCTATCCGCAGAGCCCTTCAGTATCGCCTATCAGAGCCTGGAAATTGAAGAATCCCATGCGGCAACGAGAATCGAATGAAATCGCTCAACGAGCTCTAGAGAACCCGCGAATTCACGTTATACTTAGGCTTGGTCGTCGAAACGCATCCTGCCTTTCATTTCACCTTGCTAGAAAAAGGAGGCACATCTGTTAACTCAGTAAGGTCGGGAAGGCCTCTCAGCTCCGTCAGCTGCAGGAAGGGGCAGAGGGGCAGCGTGTAGCAAAAGAACACCCTTCTAAAGGTCTAACATATGTTCAGATCTGGAAGAATCTCTGGTCAGCGTGCATGTGAAGAGGAAATGGAATGATGGATCAGAGCAACCGACTCTCGATGTTCTATCTTGATTCTGTCGGCATATCATGATCTCTTGATTCTCTCGACAACTTCCCACTCACTCCCATGTTACAGCCTGACTTTAAGCCTCGCCTGTCACCGTCCTCGTCTTTCGCCGTTGTTAAAAGAGGAATTTGCGAAGCATACACCGTATGGAAGAGGCTTTTGACGGTGTTTCGGCGCAACAAAGCCCTTGATTTCATCCAATTGCATGCGCCACTAAACCTAACACGTCAAAATGAAGGGCCGTCATACTCTTATTCACATTCAGACTCGGAAAGTCAGCCGTCCCGAGATCCTACCGAACCCTCCAAGTCTCATTCTTCCTACTTTTACAATGACGGCGTAACCCTGTCGTCGGTTCTGTAGGCCCAAGGCTGCGCAAACAATGCGGCAAGCTTATCCATGAAATGAAACCCAACTGAAACTCTCATTGGATACAGCATCAAGAGTCTTCATTTGCGAAGGATGCACTACTTTCTCGACTTTGATAAGATTTCATCGTATGTCTGATTCTTTCGTTACAATTCCTCCACTTCTGCGCATCTTCGCTGCTATTCCTGTCGTACCCATAGCTCAAATGACACGGCTCTTATCTCGTCTCGACACATTCGACTAACATTTTTGACACTTTTGATCTTTCTTCGACGGTATTGACAGATTCTATGCAAATAGGCCCCTTTCCTATGCCCCATCACAGGTAGAGCTCCGCGAGCAGTGCTCAGCTCTGGCACTGATGCTCTTCCGATGTCAACTTCCTTCTTATACTAATTATACTTTTAGGTGTCGACCTCTTGGACGAGCATTTGAATACACTCATAGGCGCTTCACCTTGGTTCATCCTCAAAGATGTATTCCTGGCCAAAAACATATTTATCTTTCGTGCCTGTCATGGTTAAACGCGCGAATGAATCATATATCAGCTGATGATGGCAAATACTTGCCATGCGACATTGCTTTACTTACAGATTCTTTGGGATTCCTAGGTGGATGTCCAGGTGGAGGAGGGAGAGGCTTGTCCTTTGATCCTTCCGGGTGGCCAGATCGGTGACGGATTGGTGGAGGACATGTTTGGTGATTTAGATCCTCGGGTTCTGAATTCATTGGATGCGGAAAGTAATACAGACAAAGCAGCGAATTAACAGTGGATTAAGGACGGAAACATTATAAAAGGCGTCTACAAAGAGAGTATGGAGGATGGGTGTTGTAAAGAGAGCATATATAGAGTGAGCGGGGGAAGCAGATAACAAGTCCCACTGTGGATAATATGGTACACCGGATTGTATTTCATTCAGGAAGGGAGAACAATACTCAATAGACATACCTCCATCATCCAGACATGAAGATCTTCTTATTTAGAATACAAGGAGAGACAGTGATGTCAGTTTTTGGCATGTGCCGGGACAGGTAACATGCAGATGTGGCGCGGGTCTTTTCCAGGTATTTTCTACTGTCATGGAAGGAAGAACTTGAACTTGAAGAAACTATGGACTTAAGCAGCTTTCTTACTCTTTGTAATAGTTAGAAGAATGTCTATGTTTTGTCAGAAAAACTGTAAACCCCTTGTCAGGCCACCCCTCAAGAAGCACAGGGCATCGTGCCAGGGGTACATGGCCACTACTGACAGCGACCTAAAGGAATACTTGTTTACCAAGGTTCTACAGCATCAAGTCTACATGCGTATGGAGACTTATCAATTTTTCCGGATGCGTTCAACTAAATTCTCATTGTTTTGGATCAACTGGCCATAGCCTTCCACACAGTTCCACTGCTTGAAGAAGTTCCTCCAGCAGATTACTCAAAGGCAATGTTGAAATTACTTTGGACACATGAGAAGGAGGTGCAAAATAACTTGCTCCGGACAAAGTGCCAGTATACAGGCAAACAAAAATGTAGGGCTAACTTTGGACCTAAGTTGCCTGAGGAAATACGTGGTCTCAAAATCAAGAAAATTAAAGCAGACATAAAGATTTTACATTGGACCATGATTCAAAAAGGTGTTCAAAGGAACACAAGATCATACTACCACATAGTCCAATCTGATTCGTAAAGTAGACTAGACTTTGAAAGGATCATCTACAGGGATTGCTTCAACTAGCTGGAGGGATGTGCTATCACCATCCTGACGATAAACTTGCTTGACCTTCCAGCCAGTGCTCAGAAGTAGCTCATTGATGTGGCGGATAGTACGATTCTGAGAATTGAAGACGAAAAACATCTACAGGAACATTTGTCTGGAACAGAGTAGAGCGATGACTAAACAAATACTTACAACCATGTCAGCATTGTAGCCCATCTGGTTCACAGCACCATAGTTGGCAAGGAGTGGTGCAGGCGCCTCATGGGGAACAGAACCCGGAATATCCAGGGCATCATCACTGTTTGTGTCATGACAAGCAAAAGGAAGGAGGTATTCAACCAGCAAGAGCTTCGTATTCTTCTCCGCAGCAGCGCGAAGTTGAGTGAGGAGTTTGACGCAGTATTCATCCGACCAGTTGTGGAGAATGTGCTTCAGAAAAAAGACTGAAACTTTACGATCTGCAGGCTGAGGTGTGAAGAAATCTTGGACTATGAAAGAGGTCGTCAAATGAATCATGATTAAGTAGTGTGCTACATGCATACTCACCCTCCAGTGTAACTTTGCCATTTGGAAGATTTTTCTGCCAGAACTAGATCGATTTATTGTCATCGCTAGAAATGGATGCGTTGAATAAAGGTATAGTGGCTCACTTTCTTTGCATCTTCAATAACAGGGGGAAGATCTTGAACGATGATATCAAGGGTTGGGAACTCCCGTACCAATACAAGGGAGTCTGAACCAACACCTCCGCCAACATCGACGATCACGGATCCAGCCGGAAGTTTTTTCCAGTCGTACGCTATGGGCATTAGCATAAGTACAAGGTAAGGGTTTGAAGACATGGATAGATAGACCTTTCAGGATTGCATCCACTGGCTGCATAGCTTGCACTCCACGCATCCCGACGTTGAGCCGGCGGGATCTGAATTCATCACGAGCAAGAAAATCGTAATAAGTCTGTTGAATATTGAACGCTCGAGCTAGAGGTGCCGCAGTCGGTTCACCAGACTTGACAGTGGTTGGGTCAGACAATGTCTCCCAGGCATATACAGATGCTTTGAAACATTCGTCGAGACTAATCATTGCTCTGAGCCATACTGCAAACACCAAGGGAGTGAAATAACGTACTGATGGCCAGCCAAAGCAGCCATGCCAGGTGTATTCTCATATTTAGTCTCAGGACTGGTAAAAATGAGATGAGTGACCTGAACGAGTTAAGTAAAACTCACTGTGCGATGACATCTTGACTGGGTTTAAGGGTATCCAACATGCTAGAGATACGAGTATTGGCAAATACATCGGGTGTGATCTCTCGATAGATGTGATTGTTGGCAAGATAACGCAAGAACCGCGCTTGATCAGGAAGTCAACAACAATTCCCAAAAATCCTCGGGATTGCTGGACCACGTACCAAGCTTGCGTGGATCTTGCCCATTCTTAGAAGCAATATCGTTGACATGAAGACCCTTAAGCAAAGTTAACAGGGTTATCTGACAGGAAGCGAGAGCAAACAACATTCGGACCAGCTTCACGCAAAATCTCGGTGACATTGGACTCCAGGCATACTCGGAGCGCAGCCGATCTAAAGTGCTGAGGGGAAAGTCAGCGAGTGCAGCTCAATACACAGGAGATACGCACTCCTGCAACGACGTGATACAGTGAAACATGGGGAGGTGATACGATGGCCTCCAATTGGAGAGCTGCAGCAGAAATAATATTTGCAGCTTCGGCCGCGTCAGGGTTGGCACGAAAGGCTTCAGACTCAGGCGAGAAAGGGGCATAGAGATCAGGGACTGGGGTTCCTGTACTTTCACAAATATTCTCGAGTTTGTCGATGGAGTTATTGATGAGACTCTGTAACTGGCGGATATGGGAACTCATGGTTAGAGGTAGGACTTGGAAGGCAATGGTCGAAGCACATAGAAATCGACGTTTATATGCAATCAAACAGGCCCTGAGAATATGCCTTACAGTATCACTGTCTGTGCGCTGATGGAAGCTCTGCATATGGGAGTAATTAGTTGCCAGCCGAAACGAATCTCTCATATCGAAAGATCTATCACATACCTTGGGACCGATCTTAGTTGGCAAAATTGAGTTTACCTCCCATGACTGGGTATTCGTAGAATGGATAGAACACCGGACTAATTCGCATATCGACTGAAGTTAAGCCTTGAGATCTTTTTCGTAGGTTGGCCTATGACACATTTGCTAGCGGGTAGACGACGGCAAGCATTACTACAAGAGGGTTTGATTCAGACCCTTCAGTATTACTTTACGAGCAATTGTTCAGGCCCCCCGGCCTGAATATAAGGCCACAATTCAGGCCACTTCAGAGTGCCTTTGGACGACCTGATCCCTGAAAGGTGCTGGTATTATCCTTGAACGTTCAGCCAGAACCCAACCCACCCAGGTCTCCTCAGAAAGTCTCTCATCGAACTCCAGATTTGCCTGGATCCAGTTCTCACTGGACTTGTTCAAGATAGGCTGGGAAGGAATCGTGCACCGCCTTTGAATACGCTGCTGGAGTCGTATTCTTATCATGAACTAAAACAAAAGCAACAAAATTGGTCGATTTCAATAGATCGGCTCGATAGTTTTCGTGCTGCCTGGGGAGTAATGGAATTTCCAGTAGCCTATTTATCCAAAAGAACGCGCCGCGACGTTTAAGACCGTCTCGGAGAGAACTGAAATGTTGATTCGCGCTTGCCGCTGAAAGCGGCTTGTTCCGAAGCTACATGACGTCGACGACGCAATGGTTTGCCTTGAACCTTGCTCGAACAAGTACCACGAGTCTCAGGCTTGCTCCTGTATGATCACTTTAATGAGATTCTTGACGTTGGAAGTCCACTGTTGGCCCCACCAAGGCATTCCCAGTCCAATCACATTTCTCCAATTTCATATCTCCGTGTGACGTCGACTTCTCTCCGTATGGAACTTCTGATACCGCCTGACTTGCGAATGGGCCCTTGTTCCAGTGTCGCTGCACGGCACCTGCTAGAAAACAAAGAAATTGGTGCATGACTGCCTCAAGAATGAGGCACCAGAAAGTCTCCACCACGATCGAGAATTCAAAAAACAATCACTGGTAGTGGCTTGAACAGATTTGGTCTTCAACAGCGACTTTAGTTGGGTAGTTGACAATGACATAATGCGAACGTTCGTTACGACATGTTTTTGTGCCGAGCTTGTCCTATCTTGCTTCTATCTATTTGAGCAACGTGTTCTTCATTCTCTGGAGATTATAAGGGCCGGAAAAGTATCAATCATGGGACAAGTGGGAGCATCATGTTTTTTACTCTAGTTCTAATCTTCGTTGTCATCGGAGCCCAAGCCACTCAATTTTTGGATAGGAACTTGGCCTACCGTTCCCCATTTGCTAACGCACCTCACGTACGTACGTTTTTGAGCCTTTGCAGCTCATTGCGCTTACACATTTGCAGCTCTCGCATAACACTAAGAGCCTCGTAAAACGCTTTGAGAGCGCTGCCCTCACTCGCAGGCAGACCCAAGATGCTTCTCCTTTCAAGGATGAGCACTATTTTACCTTCTATGGTGGAAATTTTAGCAACGTATTCAAAATCTTTGACTATATCATATACCCGTCTTTTGACTTCATTTTAATTAGGCACAGGTAGTCTGGAGTGGCGGTGTGAACTTCACCCACAATGGTATGTGTGAACTTCTGCGCTCGAATTTTATGTCTTTTACCTGATCCTATAATATAGTTGCTAGTGGCGACCCCTTTGACACTTCTGTCCTTCTCTGGACTCGTGCTCAAGCCGTTTCACCCACCGATTCTACCGCTCTTCCCGACCAGAGCGTTCCAGTTTGTGTCTCGTACAAGATCTATAGCAACCCCGAGTTGTCCGGAAGTCCCGCCGACTCTGGCTCTGCCTTTACTAGCTACGACGTCGACTGGACACTTAAGGTTGAGGCTACTGGCCTAGAGCCTGATACCAAGTACTGGTTCCAGTTTGCTGATTGCACCAACCCCACATCTGTCTCCCCCATTGGTGCCACTAGGACATTCGCAGAACCAAACAGTAAGCATCATGGGAAGGATGCAATGCCTGATGACCCTTCATGTGCTGTTTTCCAGCTCCCGCCGACAAGGTCAATGGCGGTAAACCTATGACATTTGCTGTGTTCTCTTGCTCTCAGTTTCAGGCTGGTGAGTCTAGTTTCCCCATTTTTCTGACAAATCATGAACACTTTTCAGGCTGGTTCAACGCTTATGGTGTTGCAGCTCAGAATTCCTCGGCTGACGTCTTCATCCATCTCGGTGATTATGTAGGTTTTGTATAGTCAAGCCAGTTCATTATATTGATTTCAGCCAGATCTATGAGACTACCGGAGATGGGTTGGTCCTTGTGTTTGTTCTTCTACCCTTTGTTTGACATTCAAATAGCGCGAGCATAGGTCGCGTGGCCTTGGGCCGGGAGCTTGCCACGATCAAGGACTACCGTCAGCGCTTGGGCCAATATAGGACTGACGCCAGCCTTGTATTTGCTCATCAGCATGGTCCTTGGATCACCGTTTGGTAAGTGTCCAGTTCGATGGAGGATTAGATGCAGCGGCTTACCGTTGATTGACTAGGGTAAGTTTGGGAATCTGGAACTTCTAGGTTAGGTTCTAACACTGCGAATTTTCACCACTAATAGGACGATCATGAGGTATGAGCCTATCCTTCTATATCTGCTTCTTTACTGATCGCGAAAACTATCACTTTAGGTTGCCAATAACGGGTGGAAGGCCGGAAGCAGCGACTCTAACGACACCGAAATTGGATGCTCCTTCTCCGAATCTGGTGCCTGCTTTACTGACCGCAAGCTCGCTGCTATCAGGGCCTATCATGAATGGATGCCAATCCGCCAGGTCACTGCAGACGATAAACTTCGCATTTGGAGGAACTTTCAGATTGGCAAGCTCATTGACTTGACAATGCTCGATACCCGTAAGAGATTATGGCTCCTAACCTCTGTATTCTTGAATTGCTTACCAACGATGTAGGTAATTATGACCGTGATATTACCGATGTAGGTCGCTGCCTAACATCTTATGGGCCCTCCTCACGCTGTGTTATAGCTCGGTTATAACACAGGTGCACCTTATTTTTCTAGGTTTTGCCGTCTAGTCTGATTTTCTCTAGCCTGTAAGTCCGCTCTTTCATTTGAAATTTTTATCTTCTCATTTTCCTGCCTAGTTGTTGATACTCTCAAGGATGACGAGGATCGCTCTATCATGGGGGCTGAACAGGAACAATGTATGTAGAATTGAGTCGGTGTGCGGAAACCTCGCTTACCAGCCCTTCGAATAGGGTTCTATGATACCCTTTCAGAATCAAAGAAGAGGCACGCCGTTTGGCGTATTGTTGGGTTCGTCCGGCGTCATTGTACTTTTCCAGACCTTTCGCAGACTTTTATCTACAGACAACAAATCGTCTTCAGTCAGCTTATCGAGGGAGGATCCTGTACGTGATGTTGTACGAATGTGGACAAAACTAACTTAATACATTCATATAATTCAACTGTCTCCAGTGGACTTGGTGAGTTCATCAAGGCAGTTGGTATCAACTGGGCATGAACAATTTGGCAGGATGCTTGGGATGGCTATCGTAAGAACCGTGGCCGTGTGTTTGATCATCTTTCCAATAACGGCATCTCAAACACTATTATCTTGGCGGGAGACAGTCACGATAACTGGGTTTCTGATCTCGCTCGTACGTTTCCTCCATAGCCTTTACAGTTATTGTCATTTACTCTTATTTCAGGTCCCAACGATACATCGTAAGCTCAAGATTCTTGGTCATGATCTATCTCATGTATATGTCCAGGTATGACGAACTCAGTGGAAACGGCGCTTTCGGTGTTGAGTTCGGTGGAACAGCGGTTACCTCGCCCTCCTCGTTCGGCGCAGGTATTTCCCCCGCCGACGCCGATGTTTTATCCAGGGTCTTTGTTGCAGAAAATGCTGAACTGCAGTGGAGCGAAGGCTCATTCCGTGGATTCTTCACGATTACTGTTGCTCCTGAGACTCTCAACGCTACCTTCTATGGCATGTCCAACATCAGTGCGCATTTTTATCGATTATATACGAAAGTCAGGAAGGGATCCCTAACGTGTTTCAACGTAGCCAACGCCAACCTTGACCATCTTGAGATTGCAAACTTTGTTGTCAAGGCTGGCGAGAACAAATTGTCTCGACCCGTTGCTGGAGGCTCCGTCACAGCTGGTATCATTAAAGCCGCTCTTAACAGCTCTACCACTGCTAGTGTCACCTCCACGTCAGCTAGCGCCAGTGCCAGCGTTGTCACCAGCGCTGCCAGTACCACTGTCAGTGCGAGTGTCGCTTCCAGTGGTTAGGATCACGAAGGAAGTTTTCGAAGCCGGGGAAATGGGTATGTATACCTCGAGCCGTACTATCAGCCATTTTCGAAGAAGTTACAAAAATGAGAATAAATTGCAATGTTTTTTTTTCCCCTTTACTGTGGGCCAACTCTCTGATAGTCCTCCACCGCAAAGCATATGAGTCTTCTCTCTCTCGCTGCAACTTGATATCATCCTTCATCTTGAAATATTGTAGATCTAGGACATCCCCGTGAAATCAAGGCAACAGGACGTTAACTCGCTTCGATGGGGAGGGAAATATTTCGCAAAAACGTTGCCACAGCCTATAAGTCCTTACCCATAGGGGAGACGGACATGCTGTTTTTCTCAGCATGCGCTCCTAGTAAAAGCATTCCTGTCATTTCCTCGACAGGCATGGGACGTGTTTCTGCATCCACTGTCAAAGAAATCACTCTCAGTGAAGGACAGTGTTTCAAAAATGGCCGCAATCAAAATTTGCAAGACAATCAAAGTCACTGATCATATTAGACTACACGAAAGACACTAAAATTAGACTACACGAAAGACACTAAACACTGGGCATGATCAAGGCTTGATATGAATTTGTGCCCAACAGGATATTTGTCGAATACAGGTAATCTGCAGTCTACCATCCTCGGACAGAAAGGAGCTGACGCTCTCTATGAGTCCGCTTGCCGACAGCCTTCCACCGTTTAACATACATGGTACATGCCCGCTTCATAGGTCTGGTTCCAGAGTCTTCATCGTCCAGCCTTTCGTATTTGTCTGGCTCCTCGTCAAAAATTAGGCCAGGACGAGATCAACTCGCTTCTCCGACGCGGGAAAAGTTTTGCAAAGAACGTTGCTACAACATCAAAGTGCTTGTGTATAGGCGACGAGACTAGCTCAACTCGAGCCAACTTCTACCATAGTTACGAGACACGTCTTTACATCCACCGTCAAACATATCTCTCGGATTTGTGCAGTGTTTTATCAAAGACACCGAAGTCTTTAGCGACCCACGTGTAAAGAGAGGCTTTTGAAAGTTGGCGACCAAGAGAGAATCTTCAGGCACTGGCAACTTGAACTTCTTATCGACGAATGCTGGGCAGAGGTGCGTAAGGAAACGGAACGCTGATGAGGATGAGGATTCTGGGAATACTGGTTCCATGGTGAGACATAGCATGAGTGTTATGTCTGAGGTAAGTGAAAGGCATGTTATATGAGATGTCAACGAAGGTTGCATGTAGAGGGCTCCTGAGAGGATATTGAATTTTGTATCAATCACTAATCTGAGGAAGCGTCTGCAGTGATGAGCCTGAAGGAGCGTCCATAGTGATGAGTCCAGCTCGGGAGGAAAACGAGCGGAGCGCGTCGCCTTGTCCAATGTCAGAGCTCTTAATGTTGGGTTAAGCGAGTTAACCAATCTCAACATTGTGGCCATTTCTTTGTCATCTACTTCTGGACAAAGAGACAGGTTCTTGATTGTGGGTAAGAGAAACGTCCGAATACAGGACTCATGTAGGGCGTGATCTTGCGCAAGGAACAAGTTCAAGCCCGTCAGACCTGGGAATGTCAAGTGCATGAAGGAGAGGAGAGTGCAAGAATTGACATCTCGAAAGCATAGTATGCGCTTGAGCAATCCCCGGCAAACTCTCACGTGCTTTCCATAAAACTTGAGCCTTTCTTAGTAATTAGAAAAGGTTTGCGTGTCATTCCCATTTGTGGGCTAGAATCTTTATATGTCGATGGTGAAGCAAATGGTGAGAAAGTGACACTGAGAAGGTCTTCGCACATAACGTCGAGTGCGGCTTTACTGAAGACTTTATGTCAAGAAACCATGAGAGAAAATCCTGACGTTTCCTAAAGTACCGTTTATATCTGAAATTAGGTTTTGGAATTCGAAGATGTGTAGCACCGCGTCAATCTGCAGAGCAGGATGCATGAAGGGATGATTTTTGAACTCCGCTTATATTTCCGCAGTCTGAGAGTTACTATTCACATCTGACTACTCCAAGCTCTGTACACAATGTCCTCTTTCCGACGTGGTGTTCGAAAGCCCTATGCAGTTCGTCTTCTTTTGTCGCCGAGTACTACCAGCGCTCAATAAAACACGCAATAGCGCCCCGAAACTCGTGGAGACGTCAACGGTCGATGGGTACACGACAAGGCTCCAACAGGCCCTAGAGGAACTGTTGCTGTCCCTGCCCCCATCGCGTCCACCAACACCAAGCTTCTCGTCTCAAATTTGCACTACGAGATCACGCCAAAAGACCTCACGGTTTGTATTTCCTCATTCCCAAACCATTTCAACGTTATTGAAGCGTTTTAGGCAATCTTTGGACAAATTGGCACGTTAGTTCGTGAACCACTTATCAGGGTACGACCAGCCCCGAGCTTCACCTGAAAAAGAAGCCAACTTCGACTCTATCACTTATTCTCATTCGGTTTTTACGTCGCTCCTTTAAAGTACGACCGCAGTGGCCGCTCCTCAGGTACCGCCATCATTTCGTTCGAAACTGCGACCGAAGCAACAAGGGCGAAAAAACAGTTTGATGGGATCCTTGCCAGGGGTAAAGTATTGCAGCCCGCAGCGTCTCCAAAACTGACATGTTGCACGTAGGACAACCCATGTCGATCGCCTTTGACACGTTGCCGCCACGCCAACCTCGCCGTGTAGTAAGCGCCCCGACATCGCTCATTAACAGAATACAGAAGCCGCCGCTTGTCGACCGCCTCAGCCGCGACGATTCAAGCGTCAAGACACCCTCTGGCCCGTATGTCATCCTCTCCGCCCTCCTCGACCTTTCGTTCAAACCTCTTTGCATTTTCTCACAGTCGAGGAGGAGTTGGCCCAATACGATCTCGACCTGCCCGTGCGCCTCGTGCTCCGAAGAAGCCCAAGACAGCGGAGGAATTGGATAAGGAGTTGGATGCGTTCATGGGTGATGCCGAGCCTGCTGTTGTATCTGCTGCAGCGACGGAACAAGTGACCACTGAGCCCGAGCCGTCCACCCAAGATGTTGAAATGGCCTAAGGATGTTTTTATCTATTACTTTTCTCTCTCTACTTCTCAAGAAAGTGTATCATGCTGTACCTCTTCTCAACTTAGTAATCTTTCAGGCTGCTACCTATAGTAATATTGTGTTTTTTTTTTCTCTGCTTGCGTGTTTTGGGTCCTCTGCTTTCAACAGCGATCTGATAAGATCGCGATTTTAGCTGACTTCTTACTTCGGTTACTCCGATGCCTCACAGCCATCACTCCCACTCAGGTCAATTCTGCAAACACGCCAAAGGAACACTAGAGGATGTAGTCCTTGAGGCAATACGTCAAAAATTTGAAGTATATGGCCTGACAGAACATGTTCCCCGCTACCGACCCGAGGACCTCTATCCCGAGGAGGTGCGCTATCATCTCTGCACTACACCACCTCCCACCACCTTTGATCCTTGCTCATCCAGGCCGGTGTGTCTCTCGATGAACTCGCGTCCCAGTTCGACCGCTTCCTCGACGAAGCCCACCACCTGAAGGCGAAATATGCTTCCCAAATCACACTCCTAGTCGGCCTTGAGACTGAATACATCACCGGCTCTGATCTAGACAATTTAGAGAGTCTCCTAACGCGCGTAGGATCCCGTGTAGAGTATATCGTAGGCTCAGTCCATCATGTCAACACCATACCCATCGACTTCGATCTCGATACGTTCCACAAAGCACTAGCCAGCTTGGACACGGGTTTTGCGACACAAAATCAGCAAGAAACGTTCCTCTCTGCGTACTTTGACGCACAATACGAGCTCCTCACACGATTTCGCCCACAGATAGTGGGGCACTTCGATCTCTGCCGCTTATATAACCCGGGGCTCGTGTTTGCAGACTATCCTGCGGCATGGGCGAAAGTGGAACGAAATGTCAAGTTCGCAATTGATTACGGCGCGCTGTTCGAGGTTAATGCTGCTGCGTTCAGGAAGGGATGGGACTCTGCGTACCCTGCGCCGGACGTTATAGAGGCAAGTAATTTATTTTATTGATAAGGCCCATGGTATTGACTCCCGATTTTTGTTCAGCTGATACTGAAGCACGGCGGTCGTTTCGCATTATCTGACGATAGCCATGGACCACATACGGTGGGGCTCAATTATCATCGCTTGCCTGACTACCTGAAGGAAGTTGGTGTGACTGAGCTTTGGTATCTGCAAAGATCCGAGATTACGAATGGTATTGGGAGGAAAGTACAACCTGTGAAGTTACAAGATGGTTGGCAGGGACACGACTTCTGGCATCGGTAGCCCTATATGAGAGTTGTATTATGTTCATTTTGGCATAAGCCTTCTGCATGTGCGTCAAATTCCACCCCATTCATCGATATCTCAAATTACAACAATTAACAGCTCAATAGCTACACGTGCCACAATATCCCTAGATCATATATCAAGTCCCCTGATTTGTATTACTCGTGGAACTTGATTGCCCACAGCCTTACACACCCATCCGCACCGGTAGTTGCCAAGTCCACAGACCCCTCTTTCTCTGACCAATGCGCAGCATTGGCGCCTCCAGGGGCAGCGTTCTTGATCCCGATGTTCTTCATGGGCTTAGCCACACTCCAGATATATACGTGAGTGTCGAGTGAGGCAGATGCGCAGTGCCGAGAATCCGATGTCCAAGCGAGCGAGTTGATGCGCGCGGTGTGGAAGGACCAGCGTGAGGTGATCAACTGCGAAGTCGTTGGGATAGAAAAGAAAAGAAAAATTCGTGGCGGCCTACCTTCTGCTCGTTGACGTCAAATAGAACGATCTTTCCACTAGACTGTTACAGAAATGTCAACAGAATCAGAAGCGTTCACTTCCGAAATAGACTCACGTCCCCAGAAGCAAGCAACTTCCCATCTGGTGAGAAGGCCAGTGCGGAGACCACACCTTTGTTCCCTTCAAGAACGGCTGTTTCTGTCAGGGTCTTCCCATCCCATGAAGCTAAGCGGACTTTCTGGTCCTGAAGGTCCAGTGTGTCAGCAAAGTATCTCAGCAAGCAAGGTTAACACGTGTAGACCTCTCCTCCAAGAGCCACAATTCCCCCGGACGCAGCGAGAGCACTTGTCACAAAGTTGGGCTTATGCTCATGCACATGCTGGTTAGAGCAGAACGCCTCAACAGAGTTGACTTCTGCGATAAACACGGTGCCGTCTCTTACAACGGCGACAGACTTTGGCTGGGACGCTGTAGAGACTGATGAAGGCCTGTTGATAGAAGAAGGCATCAACAAACATTGTATTGAGTATGGTAAAGACTAACGTGAATGATGCGCCAGCTGTTGAGACGTCAACCTCAATCTCACGTACACGATCGTCATATCCAACAGAATAGACGTGCCCATCTTTTGGGTTGAAAGCAAGGTCGGAGACGAGGTTGGAGTGGCTGGCTCCTGCAACAAGTTCTGATTGCCCATTGCCGGGTGAATACGAGAGCACACGCCCATCAGCAGTACCACCAAGGAAGGTTGTAGAGCTAGTAGGTGATAATGATGTGACAGCCTTTTGTGGTGCCTGATAAAAGCATTAGGAAAGAAAACCAGGAGAATTGGGAGCTCGGCTTACATTGAGAATTCTTGAAGGTGCACCACCATTTCTTGGATCGAAGACATTCAGGGAGCCAGAGAGTGACAGTGAAACGATGTTTCGTTCGCTCCACGCATTGCCAAGTTGTTGATGGTCAACGCCTGTACCAAGCTTCCATGTCGTCACGGGCTTCTGCGCTTGTACATCCCCTAGAAGCCGATCAAGCAATCCACCACAACTTTACATATGAGATACGTACATAGTGCAACTGTGCAATCCACTGAAGAGGTAACGAAACTCTTGTTATCAGGACCCCAGCTAACAGCCATCTACAATCGATAGTTGAATTTGCCACACCGGGCGACGTTTAATCACTACTCACAATCGTCCCTGTATGGGGGTTTGCGGTCAATTCGCTGACAGTGTCCCCTGTCTTGCCATCATAGAGAAAAACCTTCGCGTCACTGCCCACGCTGACAAAATGATCCCCTGACGGTGCGTATTGTACGTCCTGAACAAACTTCGTGTGTGTTTTAATAGTCTACAGAAAATATCGATAAATTCGAGGTATCATGACTTGACCGTGAAAGGCGTGACATACCTTGTCGTACTTGTATGGAGCGCCTGATTAGATATGTTATAAAGGAAGGCTGATCGCGGAGTACCTACACACCTTGATGGAAGACGATCAGCCCATCGTCGGCGGCGGTTGCAGCTCTGAAAGGTCGTTGATGTCTGATAGATACGGCATTAATGGTCTACCATTCAATCGCGTAAGGCGTGGAACTGAGAAAGAAAACTTTTGGTTCTTACCTTGGAATGTCCGCTGATCTCGCCAGTAGAGGATCCACTGTCCATCATGAAAGCATGGCCGAACCTAGTAGATGAAGAAGTGTAAACAGGCCCCGCCACATGGATATCAAAGCATCACATACTTATCTCGTCCGTCCCCAACGGCGATAATCCGTTTACTTTCGCCGTCCCATGCGAGATCATTGCTAGAAAAGCAGTCAGTAACGAAGTTAATGTGAGACTCAGTGATACAACGTACACGCGGCCCGAAACCACTCTATATTCACCCTTCAAGGTCTGATCCTCTCCAACTGTATCCCACACCTTCACTAAATGTGCACAACGCATTTCATTAGCGTACTCCACATCAAACGTCGATGGACCATATACGTACCAGTACCGTTCACATCAGCAGAGGCGCAGTAGTATCCAGAGGGCGAGAATCTCGCAACAGTCGCATTATGTACATGCCTTGAGTATGTTTTGGATAGGAGAGGGTTCTATCCGGGCGGGTAAATGGTGAGCCGAGTGGAACTGTAGGTTTGAGTATCGTTCAGTTTGATGCTCACATTCAAATCGCGAATCTACGGGCATTCTCTTCACTCAGTAAAGAGCGAAACAGATAATATGCGTATTATACATACGATGACAGTCTTCCCATTGGTATATATGACCTTATCCTTTGATGCACTAAGTTTCGTCGAGACTCCCCGAGCAGTCATTGGATTTGCAGGGAAGATCCCTGTCTGCTTGAAGGACATTACAAGGGTTCAATAGACTTGGAAGACGGCGTAGATGTAGGTGTAGGAAAGGAAAAATCTGTACAACGGTTGTTGTTACCTTGAAGCTCAAAGTTCACGACGTGATATTGAACTGCGAGGCGTCACTGCGATCGCGATCGGTTATGGCCGCTGACGATAATCTCATCACGTGAATAGACGTGTTTCAAAGATTCGCTTGTCGACCCTCCGCGATATAGCGTTGAGGAAATTTAGCCAAATGTTTGTCCGAACTTTGCGGATTTGAGGCCCCTGGAAGGGAATCTTTGCCCGTAATATTGCAGATTTGAGGCCCAGCTGGGCGAAATTTTCGAAAATTTGACGAAGAATTCCGAGCATTTAAAGTATTATAAAGGCCATTTGAGCCCTTTTGATTGAGGTCTTTGACAGTACTAGTCTTAAACGTAGATTTACCGTATCAAAGTGTTACAGGCGTGATAGTTCACAAAATTGTATCAGAAAGAAAAAAAATTAAAATTAAAGAAAAATCAGAAAAATTCCTTTTTGGCCATATATTGTCCATTATTGCGGATTCGAGGCCGGACTTTGGAAAATTTTTGGACAAGGGTTGGCAGGGGCTTCCCGGGGCCTTTGTCGACCAACTCGGCAATGACTCAGCGACTCCATTAATATTGCAATAGATACTCACCTTTTCTTCCTTTTCTTATTTTAAATTGTTCAGAGGTTGCCAAATCTCACGTTGGCTCAAGGGTATTGACATACGGAAGGATTATCAAGCTGCTGTGGTTAATCGGTTATATTGTCTGTGTCCTCTTGCTGTTTAGTAGCAGGTCTCTCGTTTGATCCCCATTGGTGGTTTTTAATTTAATTATGTTTTTATTGATTAATAAATAAATAAATAAGGAAACATCCTACAGAATGTCAGTCTATGTGTACTCCACATTTACATGGACTCCATATGGAGTCTATGAATGGTTGGTTAGTAGACTCCACATAGACTGAGTGTTTACCTGGAGTCTACCTGGAGTCAATATAGACTTTTATGTATTATAAAAGTGGATGGCTTGCCTATAGGTGTAGGTAAACTCTAGGTAGACTCCATGTGGAGTCTAGTGGAAACCAGGGGGAGTGTAAAGTGCTCTAAAATCACCAGCTATAGAATCACCAACTTAATAAACAGAACATGACAAAATAAAGTTGTGACTATGAAACACAACAGTGTCAGTACAAAGAAATATAAGCTCATAGGCACTACAGGCTCAGAAGATTATGTGACTTGCAAGGCTAAAAACACATCATGAAGAATTGAACACATTGTAAAAAGGGGCTGAAAAACATTGTGAAAATGTCTTGACAGATATTTGGACATGCCTGGGGTTGTTCAATACATGAGTGTGCATTTTGGAGAGCTGAGTGGGCATGCTAGTACTTCAAAGGCTGAGTGAGACAGGGGTGTAATGGAGAGCTAGGCAGGTCATGCAGCAAGGCTGTGAAGTGCCAGAGAGAGATATAGGACATGGATCAGATGTCTAGGAAGATCTAGATAGTGAGAGGAAACCTATTGGACATATTTTTCATGTCTGTTAAGAGCTGAAGAAGGCAGTGATAGTGGTCCAGGTAATGATACAGCAGTGTTGCACCTGACCAGATTAAAACTCAGTTGAATCATTTGAATCAGCCAGTTTATCAAAATAACTGTCACTGACCTCTAGTCAGTAGGGCCTTTTCATCAAAAATGACAAGATAATATATTTAAGCTGTCTACTCATCATTTAAGACTTTAATTGGCTCTGAAGGTGTCCTTGCACATATCTCTGAGCTTTGTACACTTTTCCCTGACCCCTCTTGAATGCTAACCTAACTCAATAGCTTATAGAACTATAGTTTCTCTGAATAATTTTGTATTCCATGCAAACTATCTGTGATTAATCAATTAAACAGCTTTGCAATCTTGATGGAATGTTTCTGTCTATAAATACACTCTGATCTGTGAAATAAGAGTGAATTTTTAAAAAAAATTGAAATAATAAATCTATATACTCATAGAGCGGAGGAAGTCACTTTGAGACTTGCTAAATCTGTCTCTGTGTCTGAATCACTCTATTTGTATCAATGTCTTTGATGTCTTGCATGATGTCAAAAAAAAGTTTCAATGTTTATGACTATATAGAAGGATCCTCTGTTGAAAGGTTGTTCTGCATCTGTCTCCCAATCATTGTCATTTTTATCTTCAGCATCAGCTTGTGCTTTGACATTATGGAGAATAAAAGCTACCAAACTTTGATGAAATTGATGTAGATGTAGTGACTATTAAATTTCTCTTGA
>JABAKA010008084.1:0-38640 GCA_018857285.1 Termitomyces sp. Mi166#008 | reverse complement strand
TGGGTCAATGGGAGTGAGCTTGGCAAAGTCATCACGGTAAGGGGAAATATGAGAGGTACACCCAGAGTCAAATAACTTAACACAAGTAGAGTTCAATGGATCATGGTTCATGACCCCAAGCACATCAGGGATTGACTTTCCATTGCTTGGCATGCCATCCAAGGACAATGAGCCCAGACCAGCTGTAACGCAGCTCCAATCCTCATCAACTTTGGCATCAGTCACCTCCTCCTCATCAATTTCAGAGAACCAATCGTTGTCCACCACAGTGGCATCAGCGCAACCCTCACCAGACTCATCGGTGCTCAAGACATCAGAATCGGACTTGCTCTGGAGGTCAGGTAAGAAATCACCATCAGATCCTTCCTCAACAGCAAACGCAAACTCATCGTCACTTGACACAGTCTCAACAGTGTTTGCAGAGCCATTTGTTTTAGGCTTTGTACTCCCAGAGTCCTTCCTTTTGTTGTTCTTGCACTCATTACGCTTGTGGCCAATCCCCCCACACTTCCAGCAGATGGGCCCCTTCCTCGAGCCTTTTTCTGCACCAGAAGTGACTGCAATTGCCTTGTTCTTCTCAGGTTTTGCAACTGCCTTGGTAGCAGCACGACGTTCACGCTGCACACGCTGACAATCATACTCCTCGGATATCACAATGATGAGCGTGTTAGGATCAATATTGGAGGAACCTGACTTTGATGCATCGTTGGAGTTGAGGGAGATGAGAAGCTTGGTTGCTGTGAGAAGAGAGTTGGCGTAGGTAGCAAGGAATGGGGGAAGGGATCCAATGATAGTTGAACGATAATCCTTGTCATCTATGTCGACACCTACTGATGTGAGTTCTTCCTTTTTCACTCGTAGACTGTCAAGAAATTCACAAACGTCGCCCCTATTGGGGCACTTCATTCCGAGGAACTCAGTGCAAAGCTGGGTCTGGGCAAACGTGCCCTTCTGAGTGTACTCCTTAGTGAGTGCAGCCCAAGCATCCGCGACAGTTTTATAACAATGAAGCTTTATGACAGCCGAGTCAGGGATCTTTTAAGAAGGAGATTATACACAGATGACTCCTCTTTGTCCTAGTCCAAAATGGCAGTTGTAGACGCAGGCTCACCACCAGGGGATGGGCAGGGCTTTGAGCCATTGAAGTGGGTCCACTTCCCTTTTGACTTGACAGCTGCAGAGAAACAGCAGAGGATGGACCCTGTGAAAGTGGCTGGTGTAGTGGAGTGGCCAGAGCACAAGAATGAAAAGGAAATATGAGCCTTTTTGGGCTTTACCAACTTCTACCAGAGATTCATCAAAGACTTCTCACACCATGCACATTCTCTCTTTGACCTTACAGTTAAAGATGCTGCTTGGCAATGGGGAGCACCACAGCAAGCTGCCTTTGATCCTCTAAAACAGGCTGTTACCTCTCAATCTGTCCTTCTATTCCCCAATGATGATGCTCCTTTCTGTACTATTTCAGCAGTCTAAGGAGGATGGCAAGTGGCATCCTATAGCTTTCTATTCAAAGAGCTTGAATGCAGTGGAGTGGAACTACAAGATCCATGACAAGTCGATGCTTGCGATTATTTGATTCTTTGAGGAGTGGCAGCATTTTCTTGAAAGTGCACAGCATGAGTTTGAAGTTTGGACTGACCACAAAAAACCTCCAGTACTTTCAGACAGCAAAGAAGCTCAATTGCCATCAAGCTCAACAGTCCTTGTATCTGGCCAACTTTGATTTCTCATTGCACCATAAACTTGGATGGAGCATGGGCAAGCCAGATGCACTGTCTCAGAGAGCTGACCATGGTACAGAGACAGATGATAACAACAACATTGTCCTTCTCAAGCCAGAGCTGTTTGCTATTCATGCTCTTAAGGTATGGCAGTCCAAGAGGATGAGGCCAACATTCTTAAGGATATACAACAAGGAAGTTGCAAGGGCACACAGAAGAATGTTGTGGCCAAAGCAGCTATGGCCTTGCATGCCAATCAATGTAACGGAGTAAAATTGATATGCACAGATGATTGGACCCTACAGGATGATCTGCTCACGTTCTGAGAGTGCATTTATAGCCCTAACATCTTTGAACTCCAAAGGTGAATTGTAGAACAACATCATGACTCCTGCATCACTGGTCATTCAGGCAGGTGAAAGACTCTGGAGCTCATATCCTGCAACTACTGATGGTCTCAAATGTTATGGTACATTGGCTCTTATACCAGCACCTGCAACCTCTGCTTCCAAATCAAACCTTATCATCAATTCTCTATAGGACAGCTTCACTCTTTTCCTGTTCCTGCAGAGTGCTGGAGCATATCTTCAGTAGATTTCATAGTGGAGCTACCAGATGCTCATGGGTATAATGCCATCATAGTAGTGGTGGACCTCTGTAGTAAGTGAGCTCATTTCATCCCCACTCACACATCATGCTCTGCTATGAAAGTGGCCAATCTCTACAGGAAAAATGTCTGAAAGCTGCATGGCCTGTTTGATGTCTATGTCTCTGACTAAGGACCACAGTTTGTTGCAGAGTTTACTCAAGAGCTTTATTGCCTTCTCAATGTGAAGCTTCACACCTCCACTGCCTACTACCCTCAATCCAATGGCCAAACAGAGTGTGTTAACCAGGAGCTAGAACAGTATCTGCACTTGTTCTGTAACAAGCAGCAAGATGACTGGAATGAGCTGCTTCCAGATGCAGAATTCCAGTATAACAACTACATTCACACTGGCACACAGATGTCCCCATTCTTCCTGGACACTGGCCATCATCCTCAGATGGGCTTTGAGCCTCATATACATCCATCAACAAACGAGTTAGTAACTGAGTTTGTGGACTAGATAAAAGTGGCACAGCAGGAGGCGAAGGCAGCATTAGCTAAGGCAAAGGATGACATGGCTCAATACTATGACCGAGAATGCATGCCAGCACCACAGTACAAACCAGAAGATCAAATATACTTGGATAGATCAGATATCATGACTACTCAGCCCTTACAAAAGCTATCTGGCTGCTATCTGGGACTATTTGTGATTGAACAACAGATAGGCCCTCTAGCATATCGCCTAAGGCTACCTGTGAGAATGTGCCAACTTCACCCAGTCTTTAACATAGTAAAGCTATTTCCTGCACCTAAAGACCCTATTCCTGGCTACCATCCAAATCCACCACCACCATCAATTCTGATCAACTACAAGGAGGAGTATAAAGTGGAAAAGATTCTGGACAGTTGTCTCTTTTAGCATAAGCTCCAGTTCAAGGTGAAGTGGAAGAGTTATGGCATTGAGGATATATCTTGGAAACCACAGGAGAATGTCCATGCACCTGCTTTAGTTCAAGAGTTTTATTAGTCACACTCTAATGCTCCCTGAGCCATCTGAGGAATCTACTCTATTTCACCAATTGACAAAGCAATCCAGAACTTTTTCTACCCTGCATGTTGAAACGCTGCACACTAAAGAGGGGGTGATGTCAGAGGACCTATCTCTCTTCACCTTTCACTTTGCTGCCTCACTATGATTTTTCTTTATTCTCCTTCTTTAGCCCTTTCTTTTGGTCCTACTCTTAGCCCTCTAGCTTCAATCCTGCTCTGTATATCATTCAGATGAGTTCCCAACTCAGCAGATCAACAATATCTGGCAATTTCTAGAGTTTGATCATTTTTAGAGATTTGTCCCTTCAGGCCTTCCCTGTGGCTGGCTGTGGCTTTTTTGTATTGTACAGTTCCTTTCCATGCATTAGAAGCCTCTGAAAGCCTCTGAAGTCTTGCTCCTGGCATAGAAAATCCTCAGACTTGTTCTCTTTAGATCTTCCTTTGCCAGGTAAGTAGTTAGACTGGTAATCATCTGTACAACACTCAATATACTTTGGATTTCCCTCTGCCAGCTGTGTGACTGAGCCACAGCCCCCATAGATCACCCTTACAAATATGTTGGTATGGTTTGATTTTGATGCACAGTGAAAGATTGTAACTTTGTTAGAAGCTATTTATTCACATACAAAATAATATCAGATGTTGATGTGCTTGCTATGTGCATGGAATATAGCATTGCTTGCAAATGTGGGTAGCAGATTGGTTATTGGTGATGAGATCTGTTAGAGAGCTATTAAAGTGTTTGAGTTTGATGAAAAATGAGCATATCCATGAGATTTTGTGAGTGGCATGGCATAGAGCCATGTATTTAGCTTCCATGCTGGATAACATGACAGTGAGTTGTTTCTTCAAACTTCAGATAGCTGGTCCTTTGCAGATCATTGTGACATAGCCAAAAATAGAATATTGGTTGTCAGAGCTATTTCCCCAATCAGTGTCATTAAATATTTGAGCAATTTTGTTCACATCAAATTTGCTAGGGTCATATTTGATGCCAAGGTCTAGGATTCCTTTCAAATAGCAAAATATACATTTAATTGTGGTCCAGTGTTTGGGTGCAGAGTGCAAAGAAAATTGGTTGAGATATTAAACTGTAAATGAAATGTCAGGTCTGGTGGATATAGCCACCTAGAGAAGCATTCCAATAGCAGATGAGTACTGACATTGGATGTCATCATATCTCAGATCACTGTCATTGAGTTTTTGAAACTTTACATTTGGGTCTGAAGGTGTATGAATAGAGTGGGCATTTTCAAGCTCCATTTGTGTAATAATCTTCTTGAGGTAAGGGCATTGTGATAGGTTAATGGATCTATTGTTATAGCAGATGACTGTAAGGCCAACAATGTGTTGAGCTTTGCTTAGATCAATGATATTGAATCTTGATTTAATTTCATGTTTAACAGTGAGAATGGTTTTGTTAGTGAAAGCAAATATAGACATGACTGGTTCCACAAATATATGTGCATTGGTCTGATAAGAGGCATGTAAAACCAAGTTCTTTAAACAGCATGTCAAGGACCTTGTTCCATTCATGTCTGGCTTATTTAAGGCCATAGATGGTTTTCAACAATTTTATAACATGTGAAGTTTCATCTTTAAAACCTGAGGGCTGTGCTAAGTAGATATATTCTTAAAGATGAGCATTGAAATATGCTTCAACAATGTTGACAGTATGAAATTTGAGTCTAAAAGCAGAAGCAAGTACTATAAGTAGACAAAGCATGTCTATGCATATAATGGGTGCATAAGTTTTGTAGTAATTGATTTCTGGCTGCTAAGTGAAGCAAGCAATGAAGCATGACTTAGCCTTGATGAAATTTCCATTGCTGTCAAGTTTTGTTTTCTATACTCATTTGAACTTGATTGCATCACAGCCCAGAAGTAAGTTGATGAGTTCATAGGTTCTGAGTTTCTTCAACTGATCAAGTTCTGCTTGCATCAATCTTCTCCTTAGGTTGCTAAATAAAGCTTTATTGATGCTAGAGAGTTCACCATGCTCAGTACTGAGGAGCACATTGTCAGGTACGTCTGCAACTAGTGCATTTGTTGTGTCACTCATATTGACTGATGGTCATGCTTCTGAATTGTTTAACAATTGGTAATCAAGCAGGAGCATTGCAGCAATTCATACCAATTTGGATTGAAGAGTAATGGGAGATTTTGTCTTCTTAGGTTTTGGATCTGGTGCTATGTCAGTGAACAGAATTGAAGGTGAGTTTTTGTTTTTTGTGGGTCCGCTGCCTAGTAAACTAGATAGAGCTCTCCTCCTTGAGCTGTAAAGGGTCAAAAACTTGACTTTGCTCAGGGGGTTTACTAGTGGGTGTGTTGTATACAAAAATAACATTTTGCAATGTTAAGACTTTATGTGTATCTGAATTATAGTATCTTCAAGCACACAATTCATCAGAGAAACCAACAAAGATCATTTTTCATGATTTTGGGTTTAATTCCAACAGGTTCATGCTTTTGTAAAGTACTCAACATTGAGTTCTCCATTCTTAAAGTCATGAAACATTAAGTTTCTTCTTTGTCCATACTTCTTCAGGCATGACTGTAAGAGGATCATTGTCCATGGAACCTCAGCAATCACTTCACCACTCTATGGAGGTGGTGAGCAGTGAGTTAGCCAGGCACAGAGGCATCAGTGAGCAAGAAGGCAGTGTCAGGGGACTGGTCTCTAGACCATCCATCTCTATCTCAGCTTAGCTCTGGATCTTTAGCATCGCCTTCTCAGGCAACTCTAGCTGTCTCCCAGGCCACTGGGCCCTATCCCAACACCTCCCATCAATTTCTTCTCCACTATTTGGGTCAGCTGGCCTCATGGCCACTCTACATACTAGCACAGCCTCTGCCAAGCCCTGGTTGGTAAGTCTGGCTCATGTCAGCACTCTCAGCATCAGCATGCTTGGTAAGACTAGCACATCAGCTGATCATTGATGATGGATGTCACATCACTAATATATACCAGCCTGCTTAGCCAATAGCTCATAGTCAGTGGCTCTCACTTAGCATATAGGGATTAGTCAAAGTACTAGCCAATGTAGTATATAGGATGGACTGAGGCATGGTAGTCCTGTTAATAGCAGTCATGTGTTTATGCCAGCACAACTCTGATCAGTTTGACATCACAGACCATGGTTAATGCTTCCAGAATACTTATAGCCACTATTCATGGTGCTTGAATACACTTTGTCCATCTACTAAATTGAAATAACTATGTAAATTATTATACCATTCAGTACCACATCATTTAGATGGAAGATAATCACATCTTAGTTTCACAACTTTCTGATGGCAAGGCCTGGAAGAACAGAATGCTCTTGAATGCTCTTGTTGTAGTGTCCAAATGTGAACATATGACTATTCTAATGATTAAGACAGAATATATAGTAAATTCCAGGGAAACATTTTAGTGGTTGTGAACTTGGTTATTCAAATCTAGTTAAAAGTATGGTTTCATCAAGAATATATGGCAATTGTATTGTCAAGGCACATTAATTAAAGAATAAATTGAGTTAGCAGTATTAGTTTAAAGAATAATCTCAAGACATTCAGAGATATATATGTGATGCCCAAATCACATAGGTGACATTGTGGTATTTACCTGGCATGTCCTAGTAAAATCAATATAGCATGGTACTATTCTGGGTTTGTCTGGGATTTTTTATATCAGGATAGTATTAGATACCTTGTCAATCTCAAAATGATTTTTGATCATTTTGTAGTAGACAGGCTGAAATTCATATTGGATCAACCACCAAGTCTGATTTTTAAAAAATGATGCTATTTATTATCTTGACATCACATCTCCCTTAATCAACAGGTCCCAGGGCTATATTTGGCTAAGTATTCTAAGTGACTTTTTGCTGATGAAATAGTCTTTATAGTGCATATTTTGTAATGGTCAGCTTTGCTTGTTTGGCTTGTATAAAATATAAATGTGTAAGAATGGAAAATAAGTGAAAGTCATGTGTTTCCAGCATGTGACCAGTTGTGTCAAGTGTGTATTTTGATGTTTCTATTCTCAGCCACTTCTGGGGCCTATCATTCTATCTTCTTTTTAAATTTTGACTGTCCCCAGTCAACCCTGTCCACCAGCTTCTTTTGATTTATTGCCATCAGTGACTGTTACTCAGGAGATTACTGCAGGATCTATTTTTAATTCCAGTCCTAGATATAGAGGGTCTCCAGAGTGCCTGTTTGCCCATTTTTCTGTATGTCTACTAGCTCTTGAAGAGTACTGCCTTATGTTACCACCTTGAATACTGGTAAGATCCATCTGGATCCCTTCTGATTGCACTAATCTCTTTTTAGAACATGGTTGCTACCAAAGATTTTTCTGCTGTTGCTGTTGACAGCCTCGAAGTTTGGAAGCAAGCTGCTTGAGACTTCCTTACCCATGTTAACAGGATACTGCTGTCAGCAACTCAAATGGTTGACTTCTTGACAATGCACCAGCTGTGGTTCGAGTCTCTAGAGCACTTCTTCAGGGTCTGGGATGGATTCAAGGTAGAGTTGGCAAAATGAGAGAAGCAGGATGAGGCAAAAATGTTATGAATCAAGCTGTGGAGATTGAATATAAAGGAGGCTTGGTGCATGGCTTTTAGGAAGACTGTGGTGAGTGTTTGGCATTACTTTGTCTTTCCCTCCTAATCACAAATTTCTGAGGTGATAGTGCACTCAGTAGCCTATATGCCTGCTAGGAAAAGAGATCTGTGTGAATCTTCTTTCTTCCAAGACACAAACAACCTATCTCAACAAAGAGGCAGTAGTAGTTATATTATAGGTTATGGGCTCTCTATAAGAATATGTGTAATATTCAAAGCACTTGTATAAAAGGTGAGGGCTCTGGCAAGTTCTCAGGCCTAAGTATAATAGGTGATGAGTGTGAGGACATCTATTAGAAACTGCTACCTGCAAATTGCACTAAGTTGTTTACTTTAGCTTAACTAAGAAACACTACTGAGGGATATTTGGTGAATGTGGGAGTGTGAGTGGTAACAGAGACCAGAATACTTTTGTAAAAGAATAGGAGTTAAAGAAAGTTCTGGCAAACTGAGTCATTGTTGACCAATCTTGGTGGCCATATACATTTGATATTTTACTCATACCTATCTACTACCTTCTTGAAGAACTTTCAAGTTATTCTTGGTACAAGTATATATATTGTCTATCTTGTAGTACAAAATATAGTGGTATTATCTTTATATTTCAACTAGTTATAGGCCCCACCCACAATTGAAATCTCAACTCACATACATTTGCACCTGATGCTCTATACATTCCACTTGCCCTCTTCTGCTCTAGATCACCATGTCTTCTGAATCCTTGATGACCTTGCTCCATTGCATTGACACACTTAAAGGCACAGAAAACTACATGGTATGGAAGATCAAAATGATTGATATTCTAACAGATCTGGACTTACTTAGTTATGTTGATGGCACCATTATATTCCTGGAAGACAAAAGGAAGAGCTGGAAGACAAAGGACCAAAAGGCCCTCTTAGCCCTTTGGCTACATGTTGGGGATGCCCTACTGATGTATATTGTGGGCTCAATAATGTTGAAGAATGCCTAGGAGGCATTGTGACTGTGCACCAAAAACTGTTCTGTACACAATGCAAAGATAGCAAAAACATTGAGGAGCATATTTGGATGCTCAAGGGGCTAGTTGAAGAACTTGTGGCCCTGGGATTAAAAATCAGTGATGAAGAGTTTAGTATACTGTTGCTCATCTTGTTGCCAGACATCTGGGATTCCTTTATTTTAGCTATCAATACTGCCACTCTCAAAGAGAGCAGTAAATTGATCATGTGCATACTCAGGGAAGATTGCCAAATTTGCTCATGTGATGGTGACACAATGCTCATGGAAACATATAATCCCAACATCACTTGCTTTGAGTGTAAAGAGAAGGAGAACATTGCTGCCTATTGCCCAAAGTGCAAGAAATTGGGAGGAAATTTAGACCAGAAAGGAAGGAAGAAGAAATGGTGAAGACATAGAAAATAATTAAAGGACTCACCAAAGCCTGACCAGGCTCACATGCCTCAACAGATAACTATGCCTTTGCCTCTGAATCCCCTAGCTCACTGACATTGCACTAGCTTCTGCACTCACTCCTGAATCAATCCTTGCTGACAGCATGTGCACATTGCACATTTTTCAAGATCAAGCCTGTTTCTCATTGTACATAGCAATGTCTGAACACCAGATTAATGGTTTTGGATCTGCCTCTGGCATGGGCTGAGGCACTATAAGGTTGCTGTGTAAAGTTGGCAATAATTCCATAACTATAATGTTGAAAAATGCCATACATGCATGCACCTTCTGCCCTCTTTAACCTAGTGTCTTTTAGCTGAATGACTGATGCTAAGTTCATCCTTGGGCTCAAAAAAACCTGCTCCACGTTTATGCTTCAGAATCAAAGAAGAAAGTCATCTGAGCTGTAAAAACAGATGGCATATACAGCCTTGATGCATTAGTTGTGTACCCAAGCCCTGACACAGCCTTAGGCAGCACACACCTGGAATGAATGGCACAGAGTTTTTGGGCATATGCATATGCCAGCTGTAAAACTTCTAAAAAGCAAGAACATAGTAGAAGGAATAGAAGTGAGTAGGAAGGATAGTGAACATCAACGTGAGGCTTGCATTCAAGCCAAACATCACATCACACCATTTCCAAAGGAGTTTGGAGTCACATCTGATCAGATCAAAGACATGATGTTGATTGATCTCTGAGGCTCAGCCCAAACAACTGATATTGATGGAATTTGTTACTACATAAGCTTGACAGACAGCAAAGCATGAAGGACTTGTCATATATTTTTTGAAGAATAAAATGGATGAATCCACTGTTGCTACACTTGAGAAATATTGTATGCACATAAAAACTCAAACAGGCAAAGACCTCAAGGCCATATGTTGTAATAAAGGAAACAAATTCTTGAATAATGCCATATGCACATGGTGCACAAAACATGGCATTTGGATACAAACCACTGCCTCTCACTCTTCTGAAGAGAACAGCATTGCAGAGCAGACTAATTGCACTCTCATAAAACACACATGTGCCATGATGATTCACCACAATATCTCTAAATCTCTCTGGCCAAAAGCTATTTCTTACATGGCATACTCTAAGAATTGTTTACTAGCACATGCTTTAGATAACATCGCTGTCAGGGAACTGGTCTTTGGACTGTCCATTTCTAGCTTGGCTTAGCCTTGGATTTTCAGCATTGTCTGTGATGTAATTTTCGCAACTCAGACTTGAAGTGTCCCATTTCCTCTCTACAACCATCACTCTTCTTGTCTACATTTTTCCCCTTCATGCATAATGATGCTTTAATATTTTAGTATTCTCAGGTTATGTGCACTTTGAAAGCTAACTATATGCATCTTGTTTAGGCTTTGACACTGTCTCAGGCAAAGAGGGTGCATTGTCTCTCTGAATACACAATTATCACTTGTCACAGGCAAACACAGGAACAGAGGGGGCAGAATGACATGAGTCTCTTTCATTTTCCTTCTTTCCTCACTCACTTATTCTGACTTTGATCTAACTTAGAGCCTCACACCCTATGTGCATGTCACTGCTGTCAAATGTGCCATCTCAAGTGGTTTTGGCTTTGGGTTCACACTGAGATATTGACCAAGTCAGTTTTTAGAGGACACACATCCAGCCAGGGGTATAGTAAGTTATCCATGTCTGACCTTGTGTTTTTAGTTGAGTTTGGTGATGTCTTGCTTTGAAGTTCCAGCAACCAGATTCACACATGTACTACATCCCATACATGGATGCCATCTCTGACTCAGAACCTTTTCCCACCTCTTCATTGTACACCCTCCACCAACCCAACCAGCATTGCCACTCTCATCACATAACAGAAGAGAATCTCCACTGATGCACCTCAACCAACAAGAAAGCTGATAGTGATGGTGGGTTCTAGTGCTGACAAAGCAGAACCTGAGGTCCATGCTATCAACAACCCAAGATATGTCACTTCCAAACCTGCAATATCTTTGTCATCACACAGACATCTGTTGTTCAAGTTCAGAAGACAAAGTGTATGAAGATTAGTATAATCATGTTTTATATAGAACTGGCTATAGATGATTCAGATATATATACCTTGTTAGAATAAGACTGCAGGATGTGACTTTCGAGATATGAGGGCACATTCTGGGAGCCAACTGGTAAGCCCATCCCACAAGGCCTCACATTCTGAGGGAATTATAATCCTTGCCCATCATGGTTCCCTTCTGCTGAATTTGAGTCCAACAATGGTGAACAATTATTCTGGATTACTTTACTCAAGTTAGAATAAGTTTCATATTAGACTAAACCAACTTTGATTTTATTGGTGATTCCTAGCAACTAATATATTACTGCTGTGGTATATCATGGATGATTATATATGGCCAAGTATCCTAAGCAACTTTTTGCTAATGTTTCTTACCATTCCATTCCTATTATATAAGTTTTTCATCACCTGCATAGGCAACACACTCCTGATGCTAGTCTCACTTATAAATATTACTAATACAAAAACAAAACACTACAGACTATTCCATACTACAAAACATTACTTACTCATTGATATATAAGTACTACTAAAAATGGAATATACCACAGAATCAATCACTTTACCATTTACTGAACTGCTGCCACTTTAAAGCTTAAGTCCTTCCCATTCTCAAAGTTTCTTGTCACATACAACCCTAATCTAGAGTTTCTCCTTCCTGAATGTCTGCCTTTGGGCCAAGTCTTTGCTGCTGGGCAAATATCCAGCACTAGTGCGCTAGCCAAGTCTGCCATTGGGCCTCATGCACTGCAAACCATTGGCAGTGTTCCATCCTATTACTAGTATTTGACTTTGATCAATCCCCCTTTTGTTGAGTTCCCTTTACTATACTTTAAATTCCCTTGCCTTTAACACTTTAAAATCCATTTCCACTCTCAAATCCACTAGTACAGTTTTAGTACCTAGGAACCTGCCAAGTTGCAACACACACTAGTGCACACCCTACAAAGACCTGTTTGTCTGGGTTGTTGTGTCCTTTGGAGTTGCCTTGCTCCTCTGCCACTGCACACATCTAGACCAGTCTGCACACCATTAGTGACCAATTGAGCAGAATGGCCTGCTGGTCAAACATGCTAGCTCATGCCTACAACTCTTCTGTACACTCCTCCACTTCCTACACCCCCAATTCCCTTCTTCTCAAATATCAGCCCAGAGTTTCCATCAATAATCTAATTCCACAAGAGGATTCTGTCAAAAGACCATTCTTACTGAGCCAGGAAGCTGAGAATCCTGTAGGAAGACCATTCTTACTGAGTCAGGAAGCTGAAGAATACATCAATGAAATAGAGCTGCATAGAGCCAGAGCTTGAGATGCATTAGTGCTAGCGCAGGAAAGGCAAGCTAAGGCTTTCAACAAGAACTGTTTACCAGTAGAAAATATCAAGGAAGGAAATTGGGTACTAATTAACCCTCATACTATGAAGTTAGTCAAAAGTGGAGGAACTGGTGTGAAACTCATTCAGAAAACTATTGGTCCATTTAAAGTAATGGAGAAAATTAATCTGATTGTATACTGACTACATTTTCTGGCTGAATACCCCATGCACCCTGTATTCAATCTAGAGTATTTAAAGCAGTACCACCCATCTCCTTCAGAACTAAGAAAACGATCAGTATTACTTGCCAACAAGGGATAGGTCACGTGCTCGTTTGTTCAACAACCAACTCAAACTAATTGCACTGATGCCATTACCGTTTCAAGCTGGGTTAATTCGAGTCCCACCCAGCCAATGAAGGACGAATGGGCAGACACGATTTTCAAGGATGTCCTTGACTTTAACCCTCCGGGATATTCTGTGGACTATTCTGCATATCCAAAGCTTGCCTCCCCTCTTACATTCTATGACAAACACATCGACAAACGCCTGTCCCTTAGAAAAGTAACTCTAGCTTCGTCTCTCACCAGCGATCTCGCTCAAGCTGTGCATGATGCCTTCACAACCATTAAAAATGACGATCGTCTTCAATTACCCTCTGTCGACGCTGCCGATTTCCCGGTGATGAGGCCAGAGATGACCAATGAATACCGACTAGGACCGTATGCCAAAGAGGTAGCTATCAAATACCAGCTTGAGACGGCGTTTTCTGCTTCTATTATAGCATCTATGCTTCTCCTTCACCCTAACTCCCCCGTGTGGACCCGGGTCTTTCGTTTCACGGAGCACTCCGCCCTCAGTCGGTATAGCAATCCAGCTTTAATCGAAGATTATGCCCCGGATTTTTTAAAACCGTATACACATGTCGCTGAGCCTTTTGCCTGGACGATACCGAAGGAAGCGTGGGATGCTATGGAGAGACATACACAAGAGGAAGTCATCCAAGCCAAGAAAAGGTTCCGTTTTCTTGCGGTGTGGCAGATGTTTTATATACGTCGTGAAGCTCGAAGGGCTCTCAAACGTATGGACACTCTGACTCTGAAGGATATCATGCCTACACCTTCATTTCACACTCATACACCACCTTATGAGCCAAACGATGGGGATTTACGACCCTCACCAGATGCAGTCAATACGGCATGGGGTGTTTCTGTGGCATCCTTCGTCAATGCTGTCAACTCTCCCAAGAAAACCACCGGCCTTAGAAGAAGTACTCGTTTATCTATACTTGCAAGTAAAGAAGCGAGCCACAAGTCGAAAAAGCCTGTGACAAACAAAAAAGCAGCAGTCACCCCACTTTCAGCTGCTGAGCGTATATTCCAATGGAAAGATGTTACTATCCCTTCTGGCGCAAATTCAACCTGTACTGATGAAGAAATGGGAACCCTCATCCTGCAACATGTAACCTCTTCAATCGTATTCTTGATTCCTTCAGCTCATGACTATCCTCTAGGCGTGGGCCCGTGCTGTTGAGAGAGACTCGACTTTCATCGTGTTACACTGTGGGAACTACGAGAGGATTGCCTTTCGCCATCGTTCGAGCCGTACGCTCTTCATATCCGATCTTATTAAAGTTGGAGAGTGCTCTGACCCTGCATACGGGGCTATCCACATTGGATTGTATATTTCTATCCTCAAGGATGTTCTGGATCGAACACGTCAACTTATGGATGCAGATGCTAACGAGCAACCTAAAAAGAGAAAACGTAAGACTACGAATTACCCTGAAACTCGGAAACGACCTAAGACGAGGGCTGGTGTTGCTCTGGAACAAGCACGGAAGCTTGCTGAAGAAAGAAATTTCAAGGTGAGTATTGCTGTTGAAGTCGATTGTTATATGCTTGAGAAGTATTCAATAGGTTGTGTATACTGAGGCTTCCCATCGCTCATTGGCGTTGTTGCGAATTCAGCACAGTCATTACAACTCATCCGTTCCGGCTTCCTTCATCCGTTATGATCGATCAAAGAAGGTTGACAAATTGACTTACAAGCCTCGCGAGTATTTTTGCATCACTCTCACCTCTCCACTTGGTATCGGGGCAACAGGCGATGCTCATGAAGGTGTCATTGATCTTATGGGACCTAGTGGCGATAGTCTATCTCTGCCAAACATTGTTGTCAAGTTTGCGTTCCGGCCCGACGAACGACAGCGCTTGCGCCACGAATTCAAGGTCTATGAGCATCTGAAATCATCCAGGGTAACAGGTATTCCTCATCACTTCGGTTTATTCAAGGATGTGGAAAGCGATACACTGGCGCTGGTAATGACCAAAGGGGGCACATCTCTTCCTGACAGGAAAACGCGCCCTGATCCTGATATATATGACCCCTCGTTCATGGTGTCGAAGTCCGAACGGTGCGTCAAATAAATGAGCTATGTTGTCTTTCTTATGAATCATCATTATACAGGGCCGATTTTATCAACACCCTCGAAATGATTCACGCTGCTGGGGTTCGACATCGCGATATCCGTGGTGCCAATCTCGTCGTTAACGAAGATGGTAATGTGAACATCATCGACTTTGACCGTGCCAGTTTAAAATCAAGAAAGAGGACGATACAACTTGAGATGGAGCACTTGATTTCTGTTCTGGATGGTGACCATGCTGCCGTTGGGCTTGAGTTTGTGTCTCGGGGCAGTTTCAGGGAATCCGAGTCACCTTCAGCTGGTCCAGGAAGCAGCTGGGAGAAGTCAGAGGATGATTCAGATCGGCAACATACTGCAGAACGGGACACGAATTATTCGTGGGGCTCTGGAGTTGAAGAGTCGGGAGAAGATGGAGATTCTGAGGAAAGCGATTCCGATGGATCTCAGGACACGGTCACTTCATTATCGTGGGCACGGCTCACCAGTATGTATACATGATAATCGATCTGAGTCGGAGATATCTGACCTTACCCACATGTCTCATGAAAACGAGAGAAAATAGCAATGTCCAATCCTTGGTAGGATTCCGGACGAAATGGCTCGACACCTCAGGGGGTCGTCAAATCAATGGCTACATAACTATGTCAGCGTAATCATCGAGACTTCTCCATTTCCAGTGACATCCGTAACGTAACTACCAGCTATGCAGCCTTGTAGCCATGATGATCATATGAAGTTTGCTCTGTTTAGACGCTTGTTGGACGTCCATGATGCAAAGCGCCAGGAGTCCAATCACCACCTCACAGCTAGAATTTTCACAGCCGCAAAACTAACACACTGCGACACTCAAACCCTACTGCCCTTTTATTCTGCGTAAGTGGTTACGCAGCTGGGCCACACAAGTGAGCATACTCAGCCTGAGGACACACATGTACATAATGTCCGCCAACGTCGGTCTAAAGATCTTGATTTCGACCCTGTTCGCGTCCTTTATTCCATTGTTCTTTCCGCCGGCGCTGTCTCCATACAGGCAACCCTCGAGCCTCGATCGCGGGAAGGACCTCGTTACGGATCACTCGATTTAATAATGTTCCTCAGAGCTGTGTCCCGACGGATCAGCGATGAGCGTGATACGGCTCCAGCTCGGATGCAATCTCACTACATACTAGTACCTAGAAGGAAAGATATTTGTTACAGATCTATCGGTACGCTACGCTGCCCCTCGCCCTCGCCCTTATTCTTGACTCGTTCACAAGTTCTTTTTGTGAGCGGGCCGCAAACTAGTGATTTGTCTCTCAAATCTTGAAGTATAGTGAAGGTCTATCTGGCAGTGGCTCTACACCTTTATTTAATCTGTCATCATATTGACGGTCATCACCACTTGATCTGGCTCCAACGACAACTGAAATTCAGGGACCCGTTGCGAATCGGTCGGTCGGTCAACGTCAACGTCGATCTTTTGCATGGCACATGGTAACTCTGAACAGGTATTGTATTTCCCCTTGATCTATTTGTCGAAACAATGAAGTTTCTTAGGTTACCTTACTATTATACTTTGTATATGTCCCTGGACTCCGAATCGATCGCGGAGAGATTTTGTGCTGTTATCTTTGGAGTATTAGTGGCGCCGGACCTGAGTATTGAGTACTTGCAGCCGCGAACGATAGAATTCAAAATCACCTCAAGCGTGGAAGGTTCCAATGTCAATAAGAAACGAATTTTGCGAGCAATTACATCGCGCGGATCCAGGATTCTGGACTTAACGCGCCGCACATCTGATGAGTCCGTTGGCATATTCGTCTGACTGGGACGAAATTTGGTACTAGTGTCTCTCTTCATATTCAAACTAAGATATTCCGTGTAAATCTGCACTCAACAGAAAAATCAAATAACCGCCTAAATAGCCGCCTGGATGAAAACAACCTCCTCCCTCCAACACTCCCTCGCCTCCTTCCCATTCTCATCAAAACAACAATCCCTCTCACACGAAAACACCATGCTCGTCCCCCATTCCATGCCCCACTCCCCCTCCGACGCGCCGCCCTTCAACGCGCGCTCCACCGTCCTCCTCCTCTCCTCGTCCGTCTGCTGTTTCCCAGCACCAGCCTCACTCGGGCGCCTCAGGACGTTGATGAGGTTCGGCATGAGCTGACACTCGAAGACGCGTTTGCCGCAACATGCTGGGCAAACCGGGACGCCCATGGGGAGGTAGGTGCGCTTGGGGATATTCGTGACAGCGAAGGCGCCTTTGGTTACGGGGATGGTGGGCGCGGATGGGGAAGGGAAGAGCGAGGCGAAGATCTTATCGGAGGAGAAAGGAAGGGGTGTGCCGTTTAGTTCGTATCTGGGAAATCTGATGAGTGTGGGAGTCTACAAATAATACGGAGACTGACCGGACACACTGTTCGCCTTCATAAGCGACACGTTTGGTGAATCGTTCAAAGACATGGTCCATCTCGAGGGAGTCTTCGTACGGTTCAGATGCCCACGATATGTCCTTATCCTTGCTGCCCTTACGATCCTCATCATCCAAGGGATCAGTGACCTGGGTTCCCTGCGGAACCTTCGGCTTCGGTTGCGGGGGAAGATATTCCGATACTGTTGATAAATAGAGAGGTGGATAGGACGGTGCGGCCTTCCACGGCGAACCGGTAACAGTCACGGACGCCATCGCCGTGAGAAGCTCATCCTCGGACAATGTTGATTCTTCGTCGTTCGTATCGTCGTCATTTTCATCGTTGCGGTCGTCATTCTCATTAGGTTTAGGCTCGGCAGGATTTGTTGGGGGAGGAGGAGTATCCCCGAATATCTGGGCTCCAATTCCAAATATATTTCCGGCAGGTGGAGCGCTCAACTATTCCAAACATGAGTAGAGATCTCAGGATTTGCTCATTACGGCTACATACTGAAAACGGATTTTTCTTGGATATATTCTTCTGCTGTTCGGCGAGAGCTTTGGTTTGGGCTTTTGCCTCCTCAGTAGCACGCTTCTTCGCCAGTCTAATTTCGAGTTTCGCTGCGTACTTGTCGTTTCGCCGTAGACCTCTCCACGCTCGCACACTAATACAGTTACAACAATCACGTACAGCGTAATGAGTACGATTGGGGAAAGTGGCCGGCGGCTTGGCCTTACCTGCCTGGTTTGCCCTGACACGACGGTTTAGCACAGCCCCAGACATAGAGGGCACGATCCATGGGACTATCTTCAAACGGACACCACATCTGTACGAGAAGCTCGCAGGAATTTGAACACACTTTGCACTGGGACGAAGAGAAAGGGGGTTCACGCGAAGGAAGAAAAGCCTTGTTCGAAAGCATATAAGCATGGATATTCAATATCGAAGTACATTGGCGAGATAGCTCGTACAGGATGCCCTCCAATACGAGAGACGGCAGCGTCATCGATATCTGTCTGGGACTGCACAAGGCCATCCGGAACACCCAGCAAAACAGATGTTTCTACGTCCGAGCCCACATCATCGTCCGAATCTGACCAGTCGTCATCATGAGCTGGCGACATTTACACCTACAGAAGAAGCAGGAGATCAGAATGAACTCATGACAGACGCAAGATGGAAAGATCAGAAAAGCATGAATGGTATAAATTTTGAGGACTCGTCAGGTTCCAGCGAGACAGAGAAACTCTGCCGCACCGGGTTCAGACTCGTCATCTAAAAATCATCAAACAGGGGGAAAGGGGAAAAGTGACTAACCTTGTGCTTGTTGAGTGAAGGAAAGAGACAGCGGCGTTTTCAAACTTTTTTTAAAGGGAGGGACCAAACAGATGCAATCACAATCGCGTGGGATGCCCGATATGGGTAGCGAGCTTCTAGAGGGCGTCTTAACGGAGGATCAGCTTAGCCGAAGCCTCCACCACTTTTCTTTGCAACCCCCATCATCTCCCCTCATCGTTCCCGTTTATGTCCTCGGCCCCATATCCCACAGAAGTACCCACTCTCCCCATCAGACACAAACGTCGCGGCGTTGCTCTCTCGTGCGCGGAATGCAGAAGGTAGGTCCAATCAATATATTCCAAACAAAAGACACGATCCTCACATTCACTATCTAGGCTCAAGCTAAAGTTCGCTCGTCTTCCGAAACATCTTATTATACACTTACATGAGATTGTTTCTTTAGATGCAGCCGCAACTTTCCATGCACGTATGTCGTCGGGCGTCTTCTCATGCACAGTAAATGCTCACTTTTTCGGCACGCAGTAACTGTGTTAAGAAGGGCTGCTCCGCAATTTGTCCGGAAGGTGTGTACAACATCAGTTTCCTTCGCGATAGGCCCACTTATGCACGCGTCGATAGGCTCACTCACAACCGGCAAGGGGAATCGGTGAGTCCTTTGCAGCCCCCCCACCTCCTTAGCGCCCATGTCGCACCTCAGCTTTGTATTAGCAAACACCGAAGTCCTCCATGAGAAGATAAATCAATTATCAAATCGCGTCCGGTCATTAGAAGATGCCCTTGCCCAATCACACGCGTTACACTCTACTTTTCCACACCCATTGTTGACTGAAGAACTCCTTCAAATCAAGCGCCCTCTGGAGCGAGAACGCCTTGATCTCTCTAACGGGAAGGATGAGAAGGGTGACCTAAATGACAACATCGATTCAATGGGTTCTCTGTAGGTCGCCGGCCCATCACGGCTGTCCATCAGCTCACGTACTGACATCGACTGACTGACATTTGTTCTTTTCTTAGATCAATTTCTCATGGTGGTCGCTCAACCTTTTTTGGTCAAACTGCGAATTCTTGGGTGCGTAGCTTAAGTACTCCAGAATCAGGGCTAATCGTCCTATGATACCCAGTATCTCCTTCAAGTATGCTCTCGTCCGGCATTTTCTCTCCGTCTTCTTATACTTATCTAGAACGAGGAAGGTTACGAAGAATCAGAAGATGGCTCGGGCCATGATTCACCCCAGCCAACCGATATCCCGTGGCTTAGCTTTGCGTTCCCGTTTTCTCCATCGGCGATTAAGACGGCAGAGACACTGCGGGGATCAATCGTTACCTTCCTACCACGGCCTAATGTTGCGAGAAAAATCTCTGATATATATTTCCGGCATGCGGCATGGATGTTCGTCATGTGCCCACGATCGATTCTGCATCTTCTATCTCACACGTTTCCCCAGGTATACACCGATATCAGAGAACGGCTTTCTCGAAAGCATCTTGCGGCCGATCTATGACCAGGATGGCGTCTTCCAGTCATCCGTCAGTGCACACAGTCTGGCGGTCCTTTTCATGGTCTTAGCCATTGGCACTTTAATGGATCTTGATCGGCCAGCTCATAATTCCGAATCCATGCAATACTATCAACTGGCTCGCGCGGCACTAGCCCTGGACCCGGTCCTAGAAGAGCAAACGATCCCCGGCATTCAGGCGCTGGTGAATCTTCACGTTGGCTGTGTCTCGAACCTTCTGAAAATTTTCTCTGTTCCAGCTTTTAATGTGTCACTTTATGTTTTTATCTGATATGGGGGGTCCACGGTGGGTGATCATGGGAATGATTGTCAAAATGGCACAAAGCGTCAGTAAATTTAGATTTGTGATCACTTACGCAGTCTGCTGACTATTCATCGTATTCGGATTATAGATCGGACTTCGTAAGCGCTTTTCGTCTAGTCCAATAAGATGACTCTGTTTGAGGCGCTGATACATCCTGGCTTACAGATCGTGACAGTGGCAAGTGGAAGCTTGATTCAGTTGAGACCCAGAAACGTCGTGAGTTGTTTTACGAGTTGCTGACATACGATTCATGGCAGGTAAAATTAATTTCTAAGCCTTGAATGGAAGAAGCCACTTTGACTTAGTACATTTTAGAGTTTGACATTTGGACGCCCGCCATCGCTATCAACTCTCCACATTGACAGTAAATTTCCCCACGAAACTACTAAAAATGCAGCTGGAGAAGTGGAGATGAGCTGTGAGGCTTTCTTGAAAGATCGACGACAAATGAATTGGAACTGACACTTTGATTATCATTTAGTTGCGGCGTGGAAACATAGATTTGCGTCTCAATGCCTTAGTGTTGTGCATGATCAAGCGTTCGGCGCCCGTCCGCCCAATTACAAGGCTATCCAGGATCTAGACAAGAGGGTGCGCCAATGGTATGTTCCACCAACCCTTCAGGTCCCTGGGTTCGGTGGGACCAAGCCAGGCGTAGAGTTGGAGCAACCAAGTGTTGAACTTACATTCCAACGCTATATCGCCTTTGCAATTAAAGAAATGTGTAATTATCCGGGATTTTTTTTTATCTTTCAATTCGGTCATTGACTTGGCATTTCAGCTCTGTTTTACATGCACAGAGGGTATTTCGCACAAGCAATGGAGGATAGTCCTGTGGACCCTATGGGTAGCAAGTACTCGCCATCAGTGCTAGCTGCTTATAACAGTGCATGTTCGTTCGTCGGCCTGATTCAGAGTTTATTCAAGCAGCACCCGGTTCTGACGGAGCGGATGTGGTTCCTTTTCACACACGTGTTCTCGTGCGCGGTACGCCATGACACTAGGTTGAGATTCGTCTACAGCTGAATTGTGTGTTAGATCGTGCTCGGGTCCATTGCTGTCAAATCCAAGATGCAGATCGCACCATCTGCACTTTCTCACCTAGACTCGGCATACAACTTGTTTAGTCAGGTTACAGACCAATCTCGCACATGCAAAATACTGGTGTGCTTTCAAAGATTGTCTCTTAGACTCGTTTTTGACATTCTTGTTTAGCCAATTCTCCAGAAACTCCGGGAGCGAGCTCATGCAGCTCTGTCAAACTCTCCGCAGCAGGGCGAGAATGGGACCAGACTCTCATTCTTTAGTCCTACTATCAAGAGTGAAACTGAGGAATTGACTACGCTCGGGGGCATGACAAGGCTAGTTTCGCGCAAGTCACCATCATCACCTTCATACAGCGGATCGAGCCCTGCCTCTCAGCCTGCTTCACCGCCCCCCCAAACCTCTCCTCAAGACACCCTTCGCTTCCCCGAAACTGTGAATTCTACTCCGTGGCAACACTACACTCCGATACCCCAGTCAGGATATACTGAGGCGTCCTCTTCATATGCGATGCAGCAAGACATGCCATACAACATGTACAGTAGTCCGCAAACCCCGATGGAACCCATGCACGACTACTATGCGTATCCGCAACCTAGTTATCACAACATGCACATGTTGTCCCCGGTGCAAGATGACCCCCCGCATCACCACTATATGCAACCTGCTGAATCGTGGCAGAATTTCGTGTTGCAGTACAGCAAGTGAACTGCCTCTCCACTTTGTAGTAATGGACCTGGCGTTTTTTTGTATACCATATGTTTTCTTTGTATTAATGAAGGTTATATACAGTGTACTTGTAGCGATATATATACCTTGGCCTATTTTACTACACATTCATGTATTGTCGGTATCTTATTTGTTCTCGTTAGGATTGCACTGTATCGAATTCAATCACATTGTTCATTTGCCACCTCTTCAGTAGTTTGCACCGTTCATTCTTTTTACTTAGCTTCGTTTCTTTCCCTTTTCTTCATCGAGGACGGTAGCATGCCCGTGCCAGATGCTCGCACTCGCAGCAAGATCAGTTTGAACCCCATCACTGTCCTTTCCACGTCGTACGTGTCTGTTCTCGGAACCTATACACGAACTGATCAGAAATTCAACTGTCTGGTACATGTCCATCGTTGAGCAGAATCCCAAGCAAACACATCCCGAATATCCTGCTGTCAAACGTACTCGTTGTATTTTCATTATTTGCCGCGAAGGAATGGTTATTGGACCTCGACGTGGACGTGTTCTGGGTTGTGATGCGTGTGCTGGCGTGCGGAGGCTTGGGTGTTCTCGTCTGGGAAGGGCTTACGGGGCAGATGGCCAAACGCAAGGTTATTGAGGTGCGTGGCCACGCTGGCATCATTCTCGATCTTCGAATAAAACTGACAATGCTTGGTAGTGGTCGGTGCTGGGCATGGCGTCGCTCCTGATGTTTGTGAAATATGTGGCACTGTTCACCGCCCTGTTCCGACTCTCTTCGAAGCGGCAAGTCTAGGTTGAAGATAATGACCCGCATCATGAAGGTTAACATTATCTGCGCAGAGTCATCCTTTTCACTCATTTTTCGGTCTTGTGGACGAGTACCTTGTTGAGAATGGCTTCGGTATGTTCAACATGATCTGTGTGGTCATTGATTTCGACGAAAGGTCATTCTGCAGACTCGCAAATCTATACTCATTATCCTGGCCCTGTTGATCTCGATTTCGACAGACACGCGCTTTTTCTCGACGAACTCTGTCTACGTCTTGACTGGATACGGCGCACTAACAATACATGCTCTTTCAACGAGCGCCCTAGACAGCACCCTCGGCGTTCTGTCTCCTTCCTTAGGTTCCACCTTCACTATCGCTCTGACAACCCTCGGCGCGTCTGTTTTCGCCCTTCCTTTCTACGTGTTTAGATTGGTGCTCGTATGTATTTCTCCGGTGAAATCAATACCGGTTGCATTGCTGACGTTCTATATCCAACTAGCTCGGTTTTCCAGATGATCCCGTGTTGCCCCTCATGTCTCTTGCTTCGATACTGATTATAGCATATGCTTTGCTCTTCTTCGCCCCTATCACAGCCCGTTCATTGGCCCACTTATCGTATGGACCGCAGTATTTCAAATTGTCCTACCCTACTATCGCTGGCATTGCTGCGATACTCGGTGTTTTGGCATTCACTCAGTCTCCGTCATGGAGTGATCTTTTTGTAGCCATATGCCTCTATTCAGGTTTGTGTATTTCTCACGTAGTCTTGGCCCCCACAAAATTGATAACTCGTTCCAGGAATGTTTCCTGAGAGTACGGATGCTTTCGCTACGCCACCTCGGACACCTACCGCCCGCCTGTTGAAGGCATACCTCAAGACCATCATTTCGAATCCCGAATCTAGAAAGATATTCTATTTTCTGTGTTTAAATATGTGCTACATGATGATTCAGATGCTTTATGGCGTTTGGACCAACAGCCTGGGTCTCATTTCTGATGGTACAACGCTAATCATCTATGATGGTTTCCGCACTTGCTGACTTTCCAATATAACAAGCGATTCATATGGCCTTTGATTGTATGGCCATCGGCGTTGGGCTTTTCGCCTCAGTAATGGCGACATGGGAACCTAATGAACGCTTCACATATGGGTATGTAATCCCCCTTAAACCACTTTCTGTTACCGATTGTTGCTCTCAGCTACGGACGTATTGAGACTTTGTCTGGCTTTGCGAATGGAATCTTCCTAATTCTAATATCTATCTTCATCGTTTTCGAAGCTATACAACGCCTGTATGTATCCATGTTCGATCCGGAGATCACCCTATTGAGTGCCTTGTATCAGCTTGGATCCGCCTGAGATGAACACGAGCCAGCTGCTTCTTGTCAGTAGTGTAGGCTTGGGCGTCAATCTTTTTGGTATGTTTGCCATGGGCGGGCATCATCATCACGTAAGTTTCCGCCATCATCTTCTCCCCGCGCCAATCCAACGAGTCTATGTAGGGCGGCCATTCACATTCTCATGGACATGGCCATTCTCATGCTTCTGACGAGGGACACACCCATATCGCGCTGGCTCCCTCTGTGCATTCGTATTCACATGATCATGCCCACGATCATTCTCATTCGCATTCGCCTCCATCGGCGCCACTGGTAGTCCCCCGCTCGCGAGCGCAATCTCACCACGCTCATTCTCATTCTCACTCCCATTCTACACCACCTATAGCTGATCATGATCATGACCATTTGCGTTCCCACTCGCACGCACGGTCTCACGCACGGTCTCAATCGCACATTGAGCGCTCTCATTCTCTTCCTCTACCTGAGCCTCATCCGTATTCTCACTCCCACTCACAAGACAAATCTCATTCACATCCACACGTTCCTCCTGCCCTCGAGTTGACGAATAGCAACGGAAGCACCGCGTCGATAAAAGGACACACTTCCCGCCCGTCAATCCAGATACACCCTGCGCCGGATTCGGAGATGAGCGATGATCTAGTCCTCTCTCCACTTTCTGGAGGTATTACGCCAAACTACAAATTTGGTTTCGGCCACGATGAGCACCTCGCGACCCACCACAATACTGGACACACACACTCATCGGCGCATGAAGGCCATAGTGACAACATGCGAGGGGTATTCCTCCATGTTATGGCAGTGAGTTATTTCTTTGTGGATATTTGTCTCCGATCTTCTGAGCATGATTCTAGGACACACTCGGTTCTGTGGGTGTGATCATATCAACGCTGTTGATACAGTTCTACGGTTGGACCGGATTTGATCCGATCGCCTCGCTGTTTATCGCGGTACTCATCGCCGCCAGCGTCATTCCTCTTGTGTTGGACACAGGGAAAGTCTTAGCCCTAGACCTGTCAAGCAAAGACACCGCAATCCATCAAGCGCTTACAGAGGTTAGTGTGACCGAGTCAACCGAGTCAACCATGCGACTTCATTTTTTAACCGCTCATTTTCCTTAGCTTTTGACCATCGAAGGAGTCGCTTCTTACTCGGAACCACGATTTTGGCCGAAAGATGCGTCAACCATAATCGGCTCCATACATATACAGCTCGCTCCATCTGCCTCGTCATTTGACCCAGGTGGACCCCATTCGAATCAACGGACAACGTATACCAGATTAGATCGAGTGATTGAACGAGTCGATGCTTTGTTGCGGCAAAAAATACCTGGACTAGAGGAGCTCACCATACAAGTAGAGGAATCAAAACAATAACACCTTGTACCATTTAAATATATCATTATCGGTTTTGTTTCTCTACCTTCTAAAAGTGACTGTTAGGAGAACGGCAGCTCCCTCCCGGCTATTAGGCCCAGTCGTGTCAAAGTACGTCCGAAATGTCATTGCGCGTCATTTTCGCTCGCGAAATTTTCGAGACCTACATAAGCAGCTCGGTGAATACATTTTTAACCGACCGATAGTATCTGTTTCCACAAGCACTACATACATAAGACCATCAAATTTTTCCGGATTAGTGAAGACTTCTTGCCCGCCTTTCCCAAGCCTCTTCCCGACTTCCAATTCTTGCCATGTTACATCTACTCATAAGCCGAAACTTGGAGAGATACGGCATGAAATAAGAGGACGGACTTTGCCGGAAATCGCTCCCCTAATCTCCATCTGGACCATTTCACTTACGCTAGTTGTCCATATCCAAGGATAGATGTGGCCTCATGGCATTAACAACGTAACATCTATAGCGGAGATTACTAGTTCAGTGTGCAATGAATAGGATACGATGTAAGCATGCGCAGTGTTTACATCCGGAGGGTGCTCTTTCACGAGGCAGAGCGTGAGTGTTCGGTACAATGCACAGTGTGGCGCACATTTCGATAAGACTCCTGTCCTGCACGCGCCACCCATGAGTAGACATGCAAGTATTTATCCGATTGAGACGGCCTTAATACCTCTGGACAGGGGGCAACTGCGGTAGAGAACCAGTACTTAAAAAGTTGATACTTCTCGTCTGCTTGATCAAAAGGTCGAGCCGATGAAGTTAGGGTCTTTTCATTCGATTGTCAAAATACTATAAGGGTAACGAGTACGATAAACATACAGGTAGATTTCAAATTACAAACCAGCTGTACCAGTACGTTATGAAAAACTTATCGCGCGCATATGCATATCACAAACAGAGATAAGACTAACTCCGAGTCTGAACCCTGAGGGAGACCTACAAAAAAGTTTGAGAAGGATAAAGTCAAAAGGTAACGACAACGGAAACGGAGTGATACTAAATAGACATCTCATATCCAGCCACTAATTCATTCCAGGCGGAATGCATATTTGCTTCAGGCGATCCTGAGGAACGCCGGTGGTTGTGAGGGACCGGGTTTGCATCGAGCATAGGCGTATCTCCATAACCGTTGACTCCATTGACCTGGCCGGCTCCGTTTGCCATGTTCGTGCCATAGTCGTAGACAGGGAAGTATTGAGGAAGGGTATGCGTGGATGTCCCTTGATGGATGCTCCCCATCATCGTACTATGATGCTGGGTGTGATGCGGAGAGTACTGGTGTGTCGGAGAGGCTTGCGGGTAATGTTGTGAATGTGAAGGATACCCCTCGAGTTCCGTCTGGAACGTAGGCGAAGTAAGCACTGTCGACATGCCATACATCGAGACGGGCGACATATCATCAGAGTATCCGCTATGGTTGTGACCACCGTTTGATGAGCCAGCCGAGTCCTGCCTTGGCATAGAGTGTGAAGAGCTCGCCTGGCTTTGCTGAGGTTCTTGAGGATTGAAAGAATTCAAATATTCTAAGATACTCGGATGAACCTGGCGTCCGATATTTATGGGAACGACTGGTTTCTGGGATGTGGGGGACCGATCAATAAGAGTCGGCGACGATGGTTCTTTCTTCGCAACCAAACGTGTCTTGCCACCTAACATTGACAATTCGTCGTCGTCATTCGCGGGAGAATGAGGCTCAGTCGGCGAGAGGCCGTATTTGGACATTGGAGAACCTCGTCCCTTTCGATACTCCTCTAGGCTATAATGTGCCTTCTCTTGCAGATTGATCATAATGTTCTGAAAATCAACATGAGTTTCCACGGTCCGACGGCCCTTAAAGCTCCGGGGGAAACAACTCACCAAGACTTTCTGGGCACGGAATCCGCGCGCAGCCTTTGAGAATAGCTCACAAGCTGAGTCGAGTTGGACAAGAGCCGAGGGCGCTAAGCTCATCGAAGGACACCGCGTCACAATGGACCCCAAAACAATCTGCCAGATCCTGAGTAATGTTTCGTAAAGATAGAGGGTCGAGCTTACGGCACAAGAAAACATATGGGTCCACAAGAACCATATTCTCTCGCTAAGTTCCTTCAATTGAGTGTGGAGATTCCGCATCAACGCCACCAACGACCCTGCACTACGGTACGCCGCGATAACAGAAGTTCCATAGGGACTCCCAAGTGGATCTTTGGGATGATCACTAATCGCACGTGCGAAGAAGCTCCTATGTAAATATAATAAATCTGGTCAATACATTGTCAGTGTCGACATCGTAAGCATGTAAGACCCGAGGCGTACTCATTTCTCTGATAGCCAAGACGATATGCCGTTGGAGTGTTAGCATCACCGTTTCGGGGAAGCCACCCGGTCGTGGCTCTGAGCTGCCGAAACCAGCAACTTGGAGAACAGGAGGCACCGGGAAGGCCCGCATCTTCCGATCGAGCTGCAGGACGGTAGCGTATGTTGGCATCTTGGCACCGAAAGCTTGATCGTGGAAAAGATTCATGCATTCTGAAGCGAAGCGGTGCTTCCACGCGTGGTCTGACAGTGAATGTCAAAAAAATTTTAATCGGCAAAGGAAACTGTAAAATGAAAAAAAACACTCACAACTCTTATCGTCCGAGGGGTCATTGAGGAAGGGAAGTTTGGAGTCCACGTGCGCCAAAGAGAAAGAAGGTGGACGACCGAAGGTGAGGCATTGCCATGAATCATACGTGAAAAGCTCCCAGAATAATTCGCGTCGGTGGTGGGTCTCCAAGTTATCGACTTTCCATCGTCCACTATCTCGATCTGCACGGCTCAACGTTAACTGGGAAAAACAGGGGTAGGAGATGTGCATTTTCGCTCACGTAACCCGATCTGCCGACCATCATTTCAGTGTATAGACGATGTCAAGGAACAAAATAACTCACGCTCTGACCCACTTTCACTGCAATTCCCATAATGGCCCATCGAGCTCCAGAACTAGTACCGTGACGATCAGCCAGAAACATGTAGAACGTCATGAGGAACTATTAAGGTCCGTATCAGGATCAGATGGGATCCATATGACCTCTTAACAAACTTACCAGAGCCTGCACAGCATGAATGGTTGGGTCATCGAAAATTGAGTTTGAGAAGAGGGCTGCCCTAGCAAGTTGATGATATCGCTCCGCCTCCAAATTGTACGCTGGGAGGCCGGTATCCACGAGACAACCAATTGCCAACACCATGAAAAGGAGGGAAAGCCGATGTGCAACCTGAGGGTCATTGGGCTGTGTACCGGGGTTTAAACTATAGAATTGTGAATATATTTGAGAATCAAAAGCCTCTTGGGATATAGGGTTGTACCTGCATCAGAGTTTAGTCATGGGGCCGGCATATCGTATAGCCGACTTACATCCATGCTGCATGGTTGTAATACGTTTGGCGAAGTTCCAGAGCTCTGTCGGCAGGCGGAAGGTACCAGCAGAGGGCTTGTGTGCTGAGGCGATCGCTCTCGGTCGAGGGGGTCACAGAGGCAATCGGTAACGCAGAAGCTTTCTTGAGAATGTCTGGGGGAAGGACGGTACGAAGGGTTGCGAGAGGATCTTCATTTTCATCTTCTTCTGGATTCTCGTTCTAGAAAACGTCAATCAGATCGAGGCAAGGCATCTGAGGACCGACAAACCTGAAGGAAGTACTAAACCAGACTTCTCAGCTCGTTCTACCGGAACACTTCCAATATGCTGACTCACCCATGAGTTGGCTTGTGTGCCATAATATTTTGTACGTCCCGATATACTTATTGATAGCGTCCCAAAGGCATCGATGATATCCGGATTCTGTTCCTCCTCTTTCACTACGTGAGCATTTTGATTTCTCATGGCAGCCGGCTCGCGTTGTAGAGGAGCTTTTATACGCAAAAGCTCTTCAGTCAACAATGGGTGTACATCCGGAGAAGAGCGAGCATGGGCAGTCCGTAGCCCATCCTCCAGTTGCCGAACACGGTTCGCCAACTCGGATATTTTCTCGTGTAGTTCCTGCGTCGAGGCGAGAACAAAGCTGTGAGCAATGTGATCAGTCACAATTTGAGCGTACCAGAATTTCCGATAGCTACCGATTCCCCTGTCCAGTCGTGAGAGAACCCTGTAGAATCTCTGCTAAGCACAAAACGCGCCACAAATAATGAACTCAGCGCACGTCAGGACAGATAGCGCCGCAACCTCGTTTCACACATGAGCCACAGGGAACACCTCGATCACATCGCAGTTTTAGTCTACCAGGATAGTCAGATCCGTTGGATATCTCTACAGACACTGCTCACCGACGGCACTCAGCACAGCTGAGGCGGGTTGCCCCCTTTCGCCTCTTCTTGATGGGGTGCGGGATAGGACCGGGGGCGGTGGGGGGTCTTCGTTGTGGGGAGGAGGAGGACATGGGGCGGGGATGATGAGTGTACAAGGGGAAGATTGTTGAAAGGACTGGCACCTTGGAAGCAAGATAGCCCCATCCTCGCGGAGATTTCCGAAATCCCGATTTACTTCCGTTTAACCAGTGGCTGTGCATCCATATATTGTCTCTTTTTTGCAAGCGCCGGTTAATATTCAATTCTACTGGCATCTTGTTCGACGACTCGTCATCCCAACTCCTCTACACCTTCGATATCCTCTTCGAAGGACTGGATATACGAACAGATCATCTTCTGCATTGACAAGCGGTGGAACTTTTTTGACAAATCCGACATGTCAGTTGGAGATTGGGGCGCCTGCCGACAGTCTGTGGGAGCTTTCTTTCGGCGGCGATCGTTAACTTGTGTTGACACGACACCTCGTTCGTATTTTAAGTTTTCCTGTCGTCTGTATATCACCATCAGCAACGAACTGTCATCTCAGCTTGATCCGAGAGGATAGGCCACTGACCACCTAACATTTAAACCTCGACCTCTGGCATGATCCTTTGCTCCTAAGTATGTACGTCCCTTCGATGACTTCTCCTCATTTACATCAAACTTATATGTTTTGATATCCCAGAGATCGTAGCCAAGGTCAATGATATGTCGTTCTTTATTAACAGATTCACATCAAGAAGCTGATATGTTCTTATCTGGCATTCAGATGCTCTCCTGGTTGGTCAGTGGGCAGTTTCCTGTATGGCGGCGCCCGTGCCTTGAAACTACACACCAGCAACTAACGAAGAGCGTTCGAAGTGCTTATTCGTTCGTGAGAAAAGCACCAGCTTAAGTAACCTTGCGGACCTTCTGGACGAACAGATGAGCGCAGCATGGTACAGTCCTATTTCAGCCATGCTTCTCGAGCACCTGACACTCTGATCAGTGGCGCGTCTTGATTCGCCTCTTGATTCTCCGAGAGCCCCGTATCACGTCACCCGACCCGAGAACTCCATCACCTCGATGCCCAAGCTATCCATGATTGGATCTCCACATCATTTCATCATCGCGGCCGCGGGCTCAGTTTTGAGCCGACGATGAAATAATCCCACGTCTTCCTGGGGTCGGTATCTTCTCCCCTCCTAACGAACCAGGTTAGTCTCTTCTCCCAACCAGACCGATCAAGGAGTTCTATTTGAGGTAGAGTATTTACGCTATTGTCGGCGCTCGTTAATCATTCACCAATGCAGCCTGGCTTTTCCTACATTGTAATCAAAAAAGTGGGTCACAGCTATCTATTTAGACAACTCAATAGGCGGCCCTACACTATAGGCGGTAACATTCAGCAGGAGCGCAGTAGATTGGTCATGACATCTTGGACGTCATTATGTGCCAGGCTGTATGGCCCGCAGAGGCATCGATTAGGAAATCGACAAATCAGAGCAATCAGGAGACATTTGACTACTAGTGTATGTTAACAGCAGAATTTATTCCCATGTGAGACCATGACTAGATTGCCCTGGAATACAGGGAAAATTCGCCACGACAAAGATCATATCACTCCACCATGATGGCATCAGGCTGCCGGTACATAGGAATGCGCCACGGCAGGCGCGGCACTGGCGGGGCTTGGTGGCTGGAAGGCCACTATACAGATATCATAAGTATTCTACTTTGACAGTATCACGCCACCCTCGGGTCTGTGTCCTTCGTACAACCTATAGAGGATTATAACATGAGAAAATGTTTTGGACTGTCTACCGAAACTACTGAAATGAATTATGATGATGAACATAAAAAAACAATATGTACAGATCAAATATAATATCCGAGGAAGTCATATACTACCTTGGTAATCCCTAGTGTAAGATCTGAGATAATAGAATGAGCGTTGAATGGATACGATCGCCGCATAGATCTGTAAGGTAATGCTACAACAAATATACATCGTGTCGTTAGAGGTCGTCAAATGCAATTCAGATAGATAGAGAGGGGAACCAAAGGCGAGATACATCAGGTATCATCATGGCGCAACGATGTCCTTACTTGAAGTTCATGTGAAGGCTGCATCTTTATCTCCTTTCCAGGGTCCGGACTATTACCCGAACTAGAATCTGAAAGGTTCGTCACATCCCGAACGACAACAATCGTGTTGTACTCCTCCGGGGGGCTGGCAGGCTCAACGACAGATGACGTGTCTGATGCGCTGTGTATTGATTCCCTTATACTCTGCGCCGCAACGGAAGGTACAGGCCTTGCTGACGTTGACGCAACCGAGCTCATCGATGAAGTCCGCGAACTGAAGAAGCCACCAATCTTTCGCGAGAACGGTGTTGCGGACATTGGCGTTGATGGTGACGTGACATGTGGTGGAGCAAGAGTCGCTGATTGGGGAATAGTAGGCGACGGCTTCGCAGTGGAATCGCCCCAGAATTTGCCGAAGCCCCACGACGTAGCGGGCGCGGTCTTCTTGCTCTGGAAGGCTGCCTCTTGGTCCTCGTCTCCATTCGCCATCGTGGGCGGCGGCGGTAGCTTGAGCGAGGTCACGCTAGCTGCATCTGGGTCCGTAGCACCGACGTTGTTTTCGCCGATAAACTCCCGCAGCACCTTGACACACATCTCGGACGCTTCTCTCGCCTCATTCGCCTCCGTTAACTCATGTTTCGCTTGTCTCAACTCGTCCTTCACCGAGCGTAGCTCTTGACGCAGTGTCTCCACCTGTGTGATTGATTGATCATGCCCAAGCACAGCATCCAGCTGCGAAGGAGAAGTTCGTCCAAGTAGACTAGAGTATCTCCGAGAGCTGCCTGGTGAGGCGGACGATGAACTGTTGTCAGGAAATGTGAATGCCGGGGGATTCGCGGTTTTATCAAAGGCGGAGTTGGTCGGGGAGTCGTTAACGGATACTATACGTCGGTGGCCTGGCCGCGCGGTAAAGTTGCCTGTCATAGGAGTGAATGTTCCACGCTTCCCAGATGGCGAGCTACCAAATGACACAATGCTTGCACGGGTGACATCAACCGGCGCCAAACTCTGTCGTCGGCTCTCCACCTGAAGACGCATAAGCCCACGTCTAACAGCCACGTCAGCATCAGAGGAACATCAACAGACTAGTATACGCATACCGGCTTTCTTCAACTTTGGCGCGTAGCAGGATAATAGCCTCTTCGTCGTCCTTCATCTTCTTCTTGGCATCAGTAAGTTCAACATCCATCGCGGTCGCTTTGTCAATCATATGTTGTAAAGCATCTTGTAGCTCCGCTTCATGAGAATGAGACAGAACTATTTGCTCTCGCAACTCGTCACGGTCTCTCGTAACCTCGGCCAAAGACTGTTGAAGCTGTTTCACAATATGTGCGAGAATCTGGGGATCTAATAGGTCATGAGCAGATTTATCTCCATCTTGTCCCGCGTGGCCGTTTAAATAGTGTGCTGGCGTAGGTGGAAATGACTCCATGTCGAGTTGCCGTTCAAGCTCCAGACTGAGATCAATAGAGAAATGCTTTTTAGCGAGTGCTAGGCTGTCGGAAGAGAGTGGAGCCTCGAATTCGACCGAGTGGACATTATTATGATCAAAGTCTGGCATAATAGTCGCGAAAGCAGGGGAATGTTACGACGAACAATGGAAACGAACAAATCCACGGCACCAGGACATCAATTACAATCTTGTCACGTGGAACAATCATTCAACTCTGCGTCAACCCCCGCTGGCAGGACCTGCGTCAACGCGTGTCAAGTTGCACACTATTCGGGTCTCCAATAACTATGTTCGGAAAGGATTGTCTTCCTTGTTTTATATTGAACTTCTGGTTTTTCTTTTCTCCCTACTCGCTTTATCTACCCCTTGTAACTTCCTGCAACAGTAGATCAAATTTCTGGCTGTGGAAAGCAAGTTTTGCTGAATTCAACCTTAAGAACGATGTTAGGTTCTTGAATCTGACTCTTCTTCGCTTTGTAAAATCCTTCTCACAGCCTCTCAAAAACTCTATGCTCTACAGGAAAACAAGTTAAAAACTCCAGAAAAGGTAGATCTTTGTTCTCAAAATGAAATCAATCATGATCTGCTGATAAGGTTATAACAAGGACTGTTCACTTGTTACTGCACAACTTGCATGCATGCATTCAAACAACAATTTGTTATGTGCTATATCTTTTGGCTTCTTTCTCTTAAGCTGTGATGCTCCTTGGAAAATCATTGACTTGCTTTCACATGCTGGCCTGTCTTCATTGTATACTAGTCTGTACAATGCACATACTACACTCACAACTTGTCAGATCACCTGTACCCAACAAACCATTTAGCATTAGTTGGGACAATACTCAAATTTCACTGAGTATTCATGTTGAACAATGCACTAAAGTCTCACCAAAAATTCAAACTAGGACCACATCAATAGTTTATGCACTTTATAACACATCACAATTATCACTGGATCAGTTACACAATATTGCTGAACAGCATTCATTGCTAAACATGATTACCTACAACTCAGATATTCGACCCATGCAGTCTCAGAGCTGAGATATCCTAAAGCATTTTGACTTTAAACATCATTGAAATACTTCTCAAGCATCTTTCAAAGCTTGCATATCTAAAGGAATCTGATCTCCTAAAGCATCAAAGCTACAGGCCACCTCCTCCAAAATACAAGATCAAAGAATATATTTTTAGAACAACAACTTTTGATGAGGGTTCTATGGAAGGTACAATTGATGTTGCAGAGGATATTCTCTTAAATCAACTTCAATTTCATGCACACAACCTTGACAATATTGCTATCCCTTTATAGAATGATCAGAAAACAAATGCTTTAATCTGGAATGTGCAGCTTCTTTGATGTGGTGACACATCAGCCATAACATGTCTGGAATGTCTTCAGCCTGCTGTAAGATGGTTTCATGTACAACTCAACTTGGCTTAGGCAATTCTGTGCATTCATAGAAGTGGAGTTGAGGATATTGGCAGCTTCCAATACTATATCACCCTCTTAGGCAAGGTATGACTGGGATCTGATCAACCAGACTATGAAACTCTTTGCTTGTTGTTCTCACAAATTCTTTGTGGGCAAATCTTACACTACTAGGAAATCAAAAGCAGGTTGTTTTTATATGCTCTTGAGCATTCTAAACATGATGCTGAAAAAATTTACTTGCTTGTGTTGACTATTCTGGAGAAATATGCATTAGAATCAGCCTTGAATGAGCTTCAACTTTCCAAGGATGACCAGACCTTTACAAATATTGTGCTTCTTAATTGTGACTTGTTAATCTTCTGTGAATTTTGCTCATCAATTTCATCTGGTGACTTTGGCTATGTAGAGATTCTAATTGGAATTTGGATGATGATGTTCACTGGAGCTAGATGCAAGAATTACAGTGTTGAACTCCTCACATTTGTTCAGAACCTGAAGAACATCTGGACCCCTGATTATGTGTAAGTTTATAGACATGACTTTCTGTGCTGTTACTCAGTTCCTGAATAGAAATCTTGTTTATGATAACTTGTTAATCTGGACATCTGAACATGATGGCCACTACATAGGCATTGACAAGAATTGCAAGCACAATATTAACTTTCAAAAGGTATAAGGTTGATAGATTCAGATGAATAAAACTAGTCATCTAGGAGTATTTTGCCTCCAAAGGAGTCTATGCTTCATGGAAGGCACTGAGCCAGATCATGCTACTTTGAGGTTTCTTGCAGGAAGGTGATATCAGCTGCAGATTTAAATGTTGAAGCCAGAGATTGAATTGAGAAGTCTTCAAGAATATAACCAATGGGAAACTTGGAAGAAACAAGGTGATCAGAATGTTCAACCTTTCACTAGGTGGACAAAGCATCTGCCAGACATGCTTAATCTGCTTTAGGCCAATACCTAGTCTGTGGCTTTGATTGAGATGGAACTATGAGAGGTGTATAGGGTGCAATCAAAAAGTAGATGATGTCAAATCCATTATTGTGGTTATCACATACTATTGATTGATAAATATTGTTATTATCAGTAGTGACTCAGCTCACCACTATGCTGTGAAATAGAGTGCTTGAACTTGCCTGTTGCAATCATCATTATTGTACTGTGCAATGAAAACATGTTGGGAAAATTTAGTACAAGCATAATGACACATCTTAGGACTTGTGCAGAGTTCCTTTACTCACTTCTTCTTACTGTCAACTTCTGTTTTCTTGATAGCCCAAGGTTCAGCAAGAGAATCACAAGACATTCTAAATAGGCTGCATGGCACCAATCATAGGTGGCAGAAGATTATTTAAGTAGCTCACTGTTTTAGCAATAAGAAGCTTGTTATCAACAAACACAATTGTCTTGAATAGCAGAGCCATAGGTGGATGATATCAAGATGGAATTAGAAAATAAAGATTCTCAAAGTTATGAATAGTGCCAAGCATGTGATTAGTTGACATCTTTATAATGGCAGTACATGACTTGTTCATATGAAGACTTGACATAACAGCAGTGATGACATGCAGAGGAAACAATGTGGGAAATGCAGCAACTAGACAATGTTTTGGCAAATGTATTCAAACATGATCTTTAAAAGCTGCATATGTTGAGTGAAAGGCTTGATTATCTGGAGTTCCTTGTCCAGTTGTGACAATAAATTGGGCTCCATCAATGTTGAGAAGGACCACTTTCTCCCACTTTGGATTTCAGAGGTACTCTGCAAATTACATTATATGGCCTTGACTGGTGCCACACTGTTCTGGTGAAACAGTATAGTATCAATAAATGGAGTGATTGGCAATGTTCTAATTTGATTTCAGTCATTACTTGTGCAGATATCCTCATCTCAAGAATTCCTTCAGCTGATCAACATGGAATGAGATACAGCACTTACACTTCTCTGATTCAATTTATTATAAGAAAGAACTTATGTGGTTTGATTAAATTAGTCAAAGAGGTGATATCATGATGATAACCTTATCTGGATTGAAGAGTGCTGGTATTATCATTGCAAGAGTCTGTCCATATCCAGTCCCTGCACAGACAATTACATCATGACCAGACCAAGTCACCATAGCCACTTCAATTTAGAAGTCTCAAGTAGTCTCCATGCCATGAGATGCAAAGCCCAAAACAAAGAAAATATCTAGCAGAGTCTCATGTTCATGTGCAGAGGCTATCCAAATATTCATGTGGTTTCTTCAAAAGAGAGAATGAGCATTAAGAGACATTGATATGTCTCAGTAAACAGAGCCTGAGACATAGTAGAGCCAAAGAACAAAGGATTAAGCAAAAAGAGGTACTTGCAAGGTCACCTAGCCATAGTTGCTGATGTTTCGATGCTAAGGTAAAAGACTTTAGTAAACCCATTCACATAGAGTCAAGTGACACATGTAGTAATACAGAACAAGCTGCAGGGACCTCAAACACTATGTTTTTGAGAAGGAAGTAGTAGCAGGCTATACAGTCAATTTCTTGCAAACTCCTGTCCAAACAAAACAAAACCACTTTGCAAACTTTGTTCTAAGATTTGTCATGATTAAGAGTTAAACTTGGGAATTTTAATGATTAAAAAACAGAATATAAACCACCAATGACCACTAGACTGTAAAGGCCTTCCTGATAATTGGTTTCATAGATATACCTGACCCCAATCTAAATTCTAAAAAAATCCCAACTGAATCCTAACTGACTTACTCTAACCCTCACAGAACTCTAACATAGTAACCCTAACTGAGCCTAACAAAGCCCTCTGTAAGGGGATCAGCCATCCATGAAAACCATAGCCACTACCCACCACTCAGCCCCCTTTCTCAGGATGGATCCCTTTGTCTGGTTCAAGACTACCATGTTCTGAATGCAATGACAGTGAAGAATTGCTACCCCCTTCCACTTATCTCTGAACTAGTCAACAATCTCTGAGGTGCATGCTACTTCACCAAGTTGGATGTCTGTTGGGGCTACAACAATGTGTGCATCAAAGAAGGAGATGAGTGGAAGGCTGCATTTTGAACCAACCATGGACTCTTTGAACCTCTGGTAATGTTCTTTGGGCTCACAAATAGCCCTGCCACCTTCCAGACAATGATGAACAATATCTTCCACAACTTGATTGCAGAAGGCATGGTCTGTGTCTATCTCGATAATATCCTCACTTATACCAAAACACTAAAGGAGCATCAACAGATCACACTCATTGTCTTGGAACGCCTTCACCAACACCAGCTCTACCTCAAGCCTGAGAAGTGCGAGTTTGAGCAGACTAAGGTCGAGTACCTTGGGCTAATCATCTCACATGGAACAGCAGAGATGGACCCCGTGAAAGTGGCTGGTGTAGCGGAGTGGCC
>JABAKA010008083.1:0-38967 GCA_018857285.1 Termitomyces sp. Mi166#008 | reverse complement strand
AGTTGACGACGAGGAATTCGTTTCCGATGGTGTTCACGACGGCCTGATCTTCCCAACCGAAGAAGAAAAGCAAGCTCTTCGTAGAGTCTCTGACACGATTCCTTGGAATGCTTATCGTCCGTAATCGCTGTGCTTCGCTCTTATTCGCCCTTAATATTCGCTCTATAGTCATTGCCTTCGTTGAATTGGCTGAACGATTCTCAGTATGATGCAATTTCTTTCTTTGGAGTTCAAAATTAACCCTTTGACAGTTCTATGGTTCTTCGGTTGTCTTCGTATGTGGTCCCGTGCACTTACGTTCAAGGACAGCTCCTTACCCTTCCCCTGTTCTAGACCAACTTCATCCAGAGAGGCCTTCCTCCGGGTTCGACGACCGGTGCTGGTGGTGCGACCAATCAAGCGGGTGCTCTGGACCAAGGACAACGGGCCTCCACTGGTCTCAACACTTTCTACCAATTCTGGTTGGTAGCGACCTTTGAACCGTAGATGACTGCCAGCTGAATCTTCCTTGCAGGTGCTATGTCATACCTCTGCTGGGAGCTTACCTTGCTGACACACGCTGGGGCCGATACAAGACTATCTGTATTGCAGTCTTCATCGCGCTCATTGGACATATTCTCCTCATCATCTCTGCCATTCCGGGGGTGATAGAACACAGAAATGGAGCCCTTGCCTGCTTCGTCGTTGCTTTGATTGTCATGGGCTTTGGTATGACATTGGTTCGCGATTTTCTAAACTTACTGACCTCATACCACACAGGCACTGGTTTATTTAAGGCAAACATCTCTCCGCTAGTGGCCGAACAGTACAGGCGTACACGTCTCTTTGTTATCACACTGAAGAACGGAGAAAGGGTTATCGTTGATCCCGTCCTGACACTCTCTCGTGTATATATGGTATGTTTCCTGAGTCTTGGATGACATCTGTGAATTAAGTTTAACTGTGCCATAATCAGTATTTCTACCTTTTCGTCAATGTTGGTGCTCTGATCGGCCAGATTAGCATGGCTTACTCTGAGAAGGTTTGATCATAAAGTGGGAAAATTTTTGAATTCTAGTCTGATGTTTTGTTTAGTACGTTGGTTTCTGGCTTTCATACACCCTTCCGACCGTTGTCTTCCTTTTCTGCCCCTTGATTCTTTGGGTTGGCCGCAACCGTTATATCCATTCTCCTCCCACTGGCTCAGTCCTTGCAACGGCGTTGAAGCTCTTTGGAATTGCAGCTCAGGGACGTTGGAGTCTCAACCCGGTCAAGACCTTCAAGGCGTTGACAGCGGATGACTTCTGGGAGAATGCTAAACCCAGCAAGTTGGGTGATAAGAAGCCGGAGTGGATGACATTCGATGATAATTGGGTCGACGAAGTCCGTCGTGGTTTGAAAGCCTGCGCGGTCTTTTGCTGGTACCCAGTCTACTGTGAGCTCTCTTCCATACCGTTTTGGATGTCGCTGACGTATGAAACGCTCAGGGCTCACTTACAACCAATTAAACAACAACTTGACTTCTCAAGCTGCTACTATGTCAACACATGGTCTGCCCAACGATGTCCTCTCGAATCTGGATCCCTTTGCGCTCGTCATTTTCATTCCCATTTGTGATCTCTTCGTACGCAGTCCAACCTCAGTCGCGCGCAACTGACTGATTTATCTTTCACAAGATTTATCCTGCCCTCCGTCGAGCCAGAATCAATTTCAGTGCTTTGAAAAAGATTGCATGGGGTTATTACACTGGAACGGCGGCGATGATCTGGGCTGCAGGTGAGCTATAGATCTCATCATCTCCCATTGTCGCTGACCCATTACTGCCTAGTTCTCCAGCACTATCTCTACAAAGTGAAATCCTCTATACTTATCTCATTGGTAATGTTGGCTAATCATCCTCGAAGACAAACCCCTGTGGTTACGCTGCTTCTACTTGCGTAGATGCAGAGGGTAATCAACTTGTATCGCCTATCAACGTATGGACTCAGACTGGATCGTAAGTGTCCCTTAACATAATCTGTTGTGAGACCTCTGATGAAAGCAATTGATAGTTACGTCCTGATCGCATTGAGTGAAATATTCGCTTCCATCACTGGTCTAGAGTATGCTTTCACAAAGGCACCCGTCAACATGCGGTCCCTTGTGATGTCTGCCTTCCTCTTCACTTCAGCCATTGCATCTGCTCTTGGAGAAGCTTTCGTCGGTATGTACTTTCTTGTCGTAGAATTGCCGAAGCTGACAGCCCTTTGAATTTCAAACAGCACTCTCCTCTGACCCATTGCTCGTATGGAACTATGGAACCATGGCCGTCCTTGCAGCGGTTGCCGGTACCATCTTTTGGTTTGCGGTCCGCAAATTGGATGCAAAGGAAGACGAACTCAACAGCTTAGCCGCTTCGAAGTTTAATCCAGAAGAAACAAAGTCGCATTTTGTCTAAAATGTAGATTGAGTTGTTTTCTTTCAAGGGGTAAGTTTGTAGCTAGTCGTAAGTACTTGAAACTCATTTCAATAATCGTCATCAATTCCGCATCCAAAGTAATGATTGCTCTCCTTATACGCTCCTCCCCCAGGAAGTAACCCCCATTGGGTATCAATATCATACAAAAGACCACGCAGGTCTTCCTCGTCAAATGAGTCGTTATCCGTATTATGCTGTGGTTTCACCCTCTTCGGACCTTGGTTGGTCTTCTTTTTCCCTCGGTTTCGCAAACGTTGGCTTTTTGCGATTTCTAAACACAAGCCAATACGAACTCGTTGGGTAAATTGTGAGAGACGAGGCCGTACCACGTACCGCGTTTCCGCGCCATGTGTTGTTTCCCTGCCTCGTGAGAAGTTTTGCTAGAGAGAGGCATCGTAATTTGACAGTCAAGGCAACGCCAGTTCTGCCAACATGCTCGCCCGGCTTTCTTTTCTTGTGGAGGTTGTTTTTCATTAGCAGCTTCTAGAAAGAAACTCGAATTCAGTTCATGACCAAGTGCAAGTGATACATTTTACAGACCCAACTTCTGCGCTTTGCTCTGCCCCCCTGTCTCCTGGTTCATTACGACTTTGTTTTGGCAAACGAGTCACTTCTCTGAGCTACTAGCGCTACTAACGCAGCGAGCTTCTGTTTGTGCAGTTCTGTGAAGAGATTCGCAGGCTACAGACAATGGAGTAGAAAACTGATTGCAGAAATGCGCAATGAACGTATCGATACGATACAAAGACTAACTCCAATCATCATATCGATCAGCATGTAGGACGAAGGTATTTCAATAATTCAGCACTAAAAGAAGGATCGTAGTTGGTCGATGTCAAACATTCTAGATGAGACGGGATACTTACTCTATCGCTGGATGCGTAATATCTGAAATAGGTGGCGTTGCTTGAGCGATTGTGCGAGGCCGGACGGCCGAAGAATGTACTTGTATTCACGATCAAACGTCCGTCCAACAAGAGGTATGCCCTGCTCATGCACTATGATGAAGGAAGGCTGGCCCTCGTTCGATGTAATACTGTATGTGCCCTCTTGCTTGAGATGATTGGGGGCCTTCTCACGCGCCCATCGGATATTGATCTCCTCTAGCGTAGGTTTGAAACGCAGAATCAGAAGAGCGCTATCCAGCATACTCTCGTCGCCGTATCTATGGCCTTTAGTCAAAGAGAAGCGTTTAAGGTCTGGGAGCCAATGTAGCTGAGAGAGAAGCTGTTTCAAAGTTTTCTATCCAGCCGATTTGAGTGGCAATCAAAACCAGAGAAAGGAGGGACCTACCATGGGGAAAGTCATTGTACTCATATAATGGAGATCAGTAAGTTTGGGGCATGATAAGAAGATAGATGAAAAGAAAAGTGTGTTATCCTGTCCTGTTACATGGGTCCACAGATCCAGGGAGGTGAGCGATGTGAGTGATTGTAATAGGGGACAGATTTGAGTCAATCGGTATTCGTGAAGAGGCTCGCAGGTGAGATCCAACGTTTCGATAGAGTTGCGATTGGGAAGCTTGGCCAATTGCTGATATATGCCCACAAAGGTATCCAGTTCGGGAAGGGCATTGGGAGAAAGTTCTAACCGAAGATCAGTGGGAGACATCCACCGTTTGAAGTTCCACTGCAAGCGAAGATACTTCAACACAGGGTGGTTGTCCAGAAATACAGAGAAAGATAGTTCCTCGGCTGCTCCCAATGAGAAATCGGCTTGGTAGCCAAATGAACCTAGAGTCAAAGTTTGTAGTTTCGACCATCGCCCTGCAGTTATAGGAAGAACGTCGAAAACACGAGCTGAAGAAGAAAAGCTGCAGATGGCCAGTTCCTCTAGATTTGGACAACGACAGATGATCATGTCCCAAAAAGTCGTTGGAAGAGTTTCTGAAGGGGGAAAGAGGTCTTCAAAATATGAGAAACGCACTATCAAATAAATGTGATACTGACCTGTTCCCAGAAGACCATATCGAACGATTAAAGAGAAACTTTTGAGGTCAGAGAATTGGAAGAGCTGGCGGAAATAAGCATCAAAACTGAACAAGTAGATCCAATCATTCACCTGACTATCCGGTTCGATGGGCCGTACCCCAACATTGCTAAAGATATGGCGCAGCTCTGGACAGCTGTCCTTGTTTCAGATCTTTCGCATGTCGAAAACAGAGCACAGGATCATACCATTTTCGCAGTGTCATCCACATACTGTCCAGAGGTGCTTCGAGACCATCCCAGTCAAACGTGTTTAACAATGTGAGATGTTCCGCTATTTGAGAAATCATGCCTGCAACCCATCCTTCATCTAACGCCTTGTCTGGCTTCGGCCAGGCCAGATAGTAATTGGGTCGTACGCTCAAACTCCGAATATGGGCACAAATCTCCGGGTGAGTACACAGCATGGACAAGGTGACTTGGCACTGCCTGCTAGATTTCAAAGAGACAGACTCGTACAAAACTGGCAACAAAAAGTTGCGCACGGTCGAAGACTAGGCAGACCATCAGCTTCTTTCACCTCATGCCAAAGAATACGAACCGTTAAGCTAAAGCTCAAAACATCGGCGGGTGGTAAGAAATTAACAATTTCGCGAACGATATCCGCCGGAATTGAGCTTGAAGGTTGAGCTGCAGAAATTACAGAGTCCAGTGGTGTAGAACGAGGGAAGGGAGAGTTGCGATTAAAGATCGCAGTCAAACTCAGCCTGCGCCGAGCCGTATTTGCCAGCTCAGGGCGCTGAATATGTGACGGACGCATACGTTCTACAGGGAAGAAAGAGGATGAGAGACAACGTCAGCAACGCCGTGGTGAACGGCAATCTTCCTGTGCGTCAAGTTTACGCACATGCAACCAGAATATGATCCCCGTAATGCCAGCAAGAATTGCCATGACACCGTAGTTCCATACTAACAGCGGGTCAGAGGACAATGCTTCGAAATCGTACGTCAGTCTTATTGCCAAAGACCAAAATTGGTTCGACTTACAGACGAAAGCCTCGCCCAGGGCGGCTGAAACAGCCGAAGTGAAAAGGAAAACGGCCATCACAAGCGAGCGCATGTTTCCAGGTGCTTTAGTGAACGCGTATTCTAATCCAGTGATTGATGCAAAGATTTCACTGAAAGCGATGAGGACGTAACTAGAACCATGGTCATGTTTGGTGCGTAAGGATGGATTAAAAGTGATACTCACGATCCTGTCTGAATCCAAACGTTAAGAGGAGAGACGAGAGCATTTTGATTTGCGTCCACGCAGGCTGCAGCGGAATAGTGGCAAGGATTTGTCTAGTGAATTGCGTTTGCTTTTGACATTTTCCTCGAATGCAAGAGATAGTTTACCTTGTAGATATAATGTTGGACAACTGGATTAACAGAGTCAGAATGGTCCAAGATAGCAAACTCTCTGTATACCTGCAGCCCAGATCATGGCTGCGGATCCACTTACAAACCCAGCAGTAATTTTCCTGAGGGCGCTAAAATTGACTCCACCGCGGCGAAGGGCAGGATAGATCTAGAAGGTTTGAGTTACAAACAGTCTTGTGTTACCCACAAAGCACTTCGCCATACGATAAGATCGCAGATAGGGATAAAAATGACAAGCGCAAGGGGATCCAGATTCGACAATACGTCATTGGGTAGACCGTGTGTAGACATCGTCGCCGCTTGAGATGTTAGGTTACTCTTCAACTGATTATATGCGAGCCCTACAGTAAATGTATTCAGAGACTAAAGGGTAGGGAATAATACACGACACACAGTAGATAGGATACCAGCAAAACACGGCGCACGCTTTCAGCCCACGATTGATCTCATCAACCCACTGGTCATCGAAAGTTATCCATTTCGGTTTTTCACCAATGTACTTGCTGGGCTTTGCATTCTCCCAGAAATCAGGTGCCGTCAGCTGTCGGTACATCTTGACGGGGTTCAAGCTCCATCGGCCTCTGGCAGCATGTCTCCACAAGCGGAAAGTTGTCAGGAGAATAGAGCCGGTAGGTGGGGTGCGTACATAACGATTGCGGCCGAAGAAAAGGACGATCGGACAGAAGAGGAATATAATCGTCGGAAGCGTATAAGCGAGCCAGAACCCAACATACTGACAGAAAGATCATAAGTCCACGGAGGTAACGAAGAACACAGAAGACCACCTTTTCTGAATACGTCATACCAATCTGACCAATCAGTGCACCGATATTGATAAAGAAGTAGAAGTACTGAGTTATTTTGTACTTGAGATGAGTCGGGGTGTTTCATGTTTCCAAGGAGACAACTTACCATGTAGACCCTCGAGATAGTCATAGCAGGATCGACAATAACTCGCTCACCCTTCTTTGTCGTGATCACAAACAAGCGAGTTCGCTTGTATTGTTCAGCGATCAGGGGAGAAATATTGCTCTTAAATAACCCGGTTCCCAAACCCATCACTATGAGGGCTATAACGAATGTTACCAGGGCGCCGTTACTATTCTCAATAAAACCAGGGACAGCGGAGACGATAAGGATAATGTGGCCGAGGAGGGCGATAGCAACAGCGATGCAAATCGTGTTGAACCGTCCAAGATACGTATCGGCAATGTAGGCACCGAGCAAAGGCGTGACATAACACCTGAGGAGTTTCTTCAGGCGACTAATTGAAATAATAACAAATGCCGTACCAAAACTGATAGAACGTTGTCAAACCTGTCGACGCACGCTGGCCTTTACCCAAAGCGCCAGATTGACCGTGTGCGAACCCGGCCCCTGTGTGCGAACCAGGAGGGAGTTTCTGCTGAATAAAGTTTGTCTAAGGAGTAACGGTAAGATGAGAAGCACTATGACAAGTGAAGACTCTCACTGACGAAGACAACTGAAGAGCCGTAGAACTATCCAGCGATTGAGTATCGTTATGAGAGGACTCTGACGAGACTGCACACCGAGAATCGCTCTGCTAGCTCGATCAAAGCAATGACTGATATGCCAGTTAGGAGTCGAAACAAGACAAGAAAACGCTTGGTCAAACTCACGATAAGCGTTCCAAGGGACAGTATCCGCTACTCTTCGCAAGGTCTCCAGTTCCTGCTCAGTTGGAAATTCGAGTGCACCATGAATATTGTCAGGGATATCGACGCTATGCTCCTCTACGCTCCCCTTTTCAATGCTGGACCTCTTCTCATCCGTAACCGACGCCTGGGTGGTGGTGGGTTGATTTGTCATGATTGATAGATAATTCCAAATTCTTCAGGTGTGGTTCTTATATACACACCTGTCAACCATTCGAAGCGCGTGCCAGGGCACTAGAGACTAACCTTAACTCAGCTCTTGGCGTCATTTGCGCATATCGCGCTAAAGCCAAGTGAGGGAAATTCAACCACGCTGACGGGCCGGCCTAGGGAAGCCTGGGTATGAGAGCTCGATTGAAGCTAAACGAATAGAAGTTAGCCAATAGTGAGTATGACACCCTGGGAGTGGTTCCACCTAAGAGACCATGGAGTAGAGTTTCCGTAGAGCCAGTTCCCTGAAGCGTATCCCGAGAGTATCAACACACCCAGTAAGATCAAAAAATAATGCATGGGTCATAAGTAAGGCGCAAGGGTCTGACGTGTAGATTCAGTTCACCAGTTTGTGAAAATCGAGGTAATGCACTTGCGAACACTGCCGATAGATCTCACCAGGCTGGCAGAATCTGGCAATGGCAGCCGTGTGGTTGTTTCTATGTATACAGTACAAGGACTGCGATAGATAATGTGACAACAAGACCGAAAAGGCATGCATATGAGATGGTCTGATACGAAGAACTCGGATATGAATATATAACAATACGTTCAAATTGTACAAGATGATCTATAGTCACAGATGGTCACGGAAGGTAGCGCATCAAGAGCGCACAAATTGCAAGAAGACTCGAAACGCGTGTCGCGACGCGTGACTCGGATGTCGTATCTTTTCGAAATGCCGGTTTAGACACCGGTTCCAGAAATCAAATTCCTCACCGTGACTCACTGGTACATAGTCAGTAAGTACCCTCGGCGCCTGTTCGGAATGGACCTATCAGTTCTTGAGATACCATTCATCAGTCGATTCTCTGCACTCCAACAGGCGTGGATATTTGCATGCCTTCTGTTGATCAGCTATCTCAGCAAAAAATCCCGTTATCTCGTAACGGGTCTCCTCTTGGCCTCGATCGGATTCAAAGCTGCTATTCCTGTCACTACAGGGTCTTCAAAGCGATAGCCATGTTTGGGTTCTATGTCCACTTTTTCCAGATCGGGGTGGGTTTCATGAAGACGGGGTTGGAAAAAGCGGAAACATATCTGGAGAATCTGGTGAAGGAGGACACGAAAGAATATGTGCACGAGGAGTGTCAGCAAGCATCCACGAATAATACGAATAATTCGCGTCAAGGGCCATGTACGCGTCGAGGACGACGGTGATACGAGATAAGAAATGTTCACATGGGTGAGTCACAGTAAGCAACAAATAGGTTGCTTGGTTTAGCGTTCTGATAGAGCATCGCCTCCCAACTTGGACTTTCTTCTTGGAGGCAAACCCACGCCTTGTATGACATTCGCAAGCATACTCACCCCGTTATCAACCAGAGTAAAGACACCCCGTTTTCTTTTCCTTCCTTTCTTATCGACGATGGAAATACGCCATCGACTGGACCTTCTGTCGGCATCGAGTTCCTTTGAATCTGAACTCATTACCTCTGGTATACGAAAGCATTTCGACTCGAAGCGCTACGATCATCATCATCATCATATAGAGCTGTATGAACGCCATATCAACTTCTTTATCCTCATTTCGGACCTCTACCAGGCATCTATTCGTCTCAGTTCCAGTCCCATGGTAGCCATCCTGATTTGATCAGCTCGCGCCATAACCACGGAGGCTCTCACTTCGCCATCATGTTTTCATGACATCTTAGTTGCCTTGTTGATGTATATCTCAACTGTCATAGCCCCCGGCCCAATCAAAGCGACCATCATCATGTCAAAAGACGATAACGATCTCCTGCCGCTTCTGCTGTGCGAGGCTCATTACTACGTTCACATGCCATTATTCATCACCCTACTGTCGCGATCCTCATCCTTAGATTCCTCATTGAATTTTCTGATCGCCCTCACAAGTCCTCACAGTCCCACAGTACGAGCCGAAAACTGGGCTTTGATCAGGAAGTCACATGTATCTCCCAACAACTTATTATCCTTGTATATCATCTCGTAAATCTACAGCCGAACGAGAATTCAACACGTCAGCCCCGGGAGCCTGAGCCTGCCGAGCATTGTCAAGATGGCCCGTCGATACTTAATAGATGGCCGCCGGTCGGGACAGCTGCTCTCGGTGGACCAGACAAGTAACAGAAATCCATTATGGAAACACTTTTTTTTTAAGTAGAAGGGGAGATCGAAAGGAGATGAAGGCAGAGAGAAAGGAAAAGAAATTCACCATGCGTGATCGGTTCCATAAAGGACGTCAAGTCTCTCCGCAAGCTCGCGGCCGAGCCCCTCGCGTTCCCACTGCTCCCTCACCTACGTCATCCCAGAGTAGCCGGGGGTGCCCGGGCGCCAATAGGGCAGCGTGAGCGTTTAGATGACCCCGAGTGCGAACCCAGCGGGGTAAGGTCCAGGCTCGTCGAAACTACTTACGTGGACCCTAGTTTGAAAATTCACAACATGAGAGGGCGGTTCAAGCTGAGTGGAGCGTGTAAGGACCCCTTATAGAACTCACATCAATGTCACGCTTTCCACCAATCCTCATGTAGGTGTGTACTGAAAAAGAGAAATGAAAGGGGTCCATTATCCAGTGATCAGTATAAGTAATAGCTTGTAGTGTGGTGATTTCCTGTAGGTCTGGTGCAAAGTGATAATGATGCAGGGGAAGAATAAGAATAAGAATGTCACCAGCTGCAGTGAAGACGATGAATGAGGGTCAAAAAGGGAGAGTCATAAGATAAATATGTATGTAGAAGGGTCTTGAAGTTGGTTGTTGTAAAAGCACAAATGAGAAACCGAGCGAGAGGCATATATGTACCGTATCATAGAGGAAGAGGCAAGTAACAAAAATCCATTACGGGAACATTTTTCTAGGGCAGAAAGGGAAGAGAAAAGGAGATCAAGGCAGAGAGAAAGAAAAAGAAGAAACTCATCATGCGTGAGCGGTACCATAAAGGACGTCAAGTCTCTCTGCAAGCCCGCGGCCGAGCCCCTCACGTTCCCACTCCCCACCTGCGTCATCCAGAGTAGCCGGGTGCCCAGGCATCAATAGGGCTGTACCGTCGCGTGAGCGTTTAGGTGACCCTGAGTGCGAGCCAGCGCAGTGAAGTCCAGGCCCGTCGAAACCAATGGGCGATATCGGGAAGCCACGCAAGCTGGTGGCAGCACTAGCACTAGCAGGATACGTCACGCTACTAATATGCGGCGGTGGTTCGAACGCAGACGCTGCGGTTGTGAGTGATGAGAGGGGGATAGTCGATGTCGGAGCAGAAGTGAGGAGGTCAGCGTATGATACGAAAGATAGACGCTTGCTCGCTGTGCTCGGGCTGGCGGAGATGGGTGAATGGGGCTGTGAGAATGATGAGGGAGCCGTGGAAAGCGTAGGAAGAGAAGACGGAACGGGCGGGGGTGTCAATGGAGCGGAAGCAGGTGGTTCGATCGCGGTTCTTGTTGTTTCTTCTGAAGAATCAACAGAGGGAGATGTGACAGATCCCACCTCGGATCCTTCGTCTGCAGCAGAAAAGTATGCAGATGTCGGGGTCACGATCGCTGGAGGAGCCGGGGTAATATTGGAGGTTTGAATAGATGACGTTGGCATGGCGGTTGGTGACGAGACAGTGGGATTCGGATGTGGCTGCTGCTGCTGAGGTATAGTCAGCAGTAGGCTGTTCCTTCCTTGAACTTGAGATGTGAAATTCCCAATAGTAGGACTTGGGCTCCGGCTCCTAAAACTGCCAATAGGGCTTGCAAAGCCACTGCCCGCAAAGGAGGTAGGATAAGGGGCTGGCGCGACAATTGCAACGTCGTTTGCATTCTGCGTGGACGCAAGGATGGCTGCAGCAGAGTCGAGCACAGACGGTACAGAATGCTCGATGGTTTCCGTCGTTTTTGATCGGGGGATGCGGTGAGCATTGGCAGGAGATGTTGGGTGATTTAGAGGCGAAGATGGTGACAGGGGTTCGATATCCCGCTCAAAAATTGCACTGGAAGAGGAGTGGACCGATGTTGGAGACGACGGGATTGAATTTGAAGTCGGGGAGCGGGAGGGAGAATGGCCATGCAGATGCTGAGAGAGGCGCGTGGAGACAAGTGCAGGATTGGAGGTGATGTGGCGCAATTCTGTGGCAGCAGACATTTGGAGTGCGTGCTGGCAGTGGTCGTTGAGATGAACTTGTGGATGTTCCTATTTACTCTTCCGTTGTCAAAAGTGTTCAACGGGCAACTGGTGGCTGTGCCGAATGACAGACACAACACGTGTGATATCCACGTCCGAATGACTAAGCACGGCCTTTCTCATTCTTAAACTTTCCTTGTTTCAAAAACTTCCTTTCACTGCCTTGGCTGTTTAGCTCCTTCTTTGTCTGCGCATCGAATGTACATCCGATTATGCCGATCCAATACAGTAGTGCATCAAGAGCTGTAAACATTAGCCCACATCCGCCGACATCCTGCCAATCGCCTCCACGGATCTTGCCTTTACACGAGGGTCACACTGCGCTCAAGGACCCACATATATAATTTACCTAAAAGCTTTCTGATCTTTTGTGGTGGATCAGCAGACCGATCTACTGGAACGTACCTTGAGGAATTATAACGTCAGGTACATTTTCCCAGGGTGGTTTAGGTACTAGATAACCTCTCGACCGGCCTGGATTTCTTGAGAAAGGTGTTATCAGCCCGAATTTGGATTTCTTCTGGCAGGAGCTCGCTGAAAGCATTGCATTCTTCGTTATCATCGGACCTTGGGATCTTTACGGGCTTCACTGGTACATCTAGCGTCTTGTATCAGGTTGTTCTTTTCATTTGTCTCGGATATCGGCAGCTCCACATGTATGGCTCTCATGATCTCGTGTCCACCCCCTTTCAGTGAGCATCTTGTTATCCGTCTGTTCTGTTGCTGATTGGATTGGTTTCCAGGTCACCCCAAAGCACCGACAGGCGTGGAGACGCGTGGAGACGAGTTGATGTTTATCGCTGTTCGTAGGAGTCTCATGAATCTGACAAAGACACGCCCGTCATTCCATTCAACAGCATTCGATCATGGCTCCAAGAACTTCTATGTACTACCTAGTGGAACGGACGCTTCTCGGCATACCTCTTTGTGTTGCTGTAAATATAACGTTAACTCTTCATCTGACGTCGTCATCCATGTGGTACCTACGTAGTATATATATACATACATCAAACATCAGATACACCCATATACCATGATTTTCTGTCTGGACTTTCTGACAATCACATACTGCTCATTTGACAGTTTATCAGTCGGAGGCTATAACCGAGTATGACGCGATCAGTGATGAACAAGAAGCTGTAGTAATAACAAGATGAGAAAGTGACGTTCAGTAAATATATAGATACCCAGAATGCCAGGTAATGACTGGAGGAAGTAGACGAGAAACAAGCTCCGGAGCTCTGCCTTCGCCCGGAGTACGCGTCTGTACACGTGATCTATGACGCCACTCACGCGTTTCTGAATCTGATATTCAGGCACAGGCTCTCATACAACCCGGAGAATTAGATTTTTCATCCTCAAACACACCGACCTTTCCTCTTTCCCAGTACCACTATTTCACCTCTGACATTTTCTGCAGAAATGGATCTCCGGTCCTTGTCGTGTAGCCATGCGAATGTAAGTCGTGGAATTTCACTAAGCTACTTTGACTTGGGACACATCAGCTTAGAATTGATCGGCGACTTTAGCAGGTGTTACATACCGCCGGCCTTGATACTTTCAAGTCATAGTCTCAGACGCTGCAATCTACCTATATGTGCTCATGAAGCACTTATACTTACAACAAAGTACGGCCTTTGTGAAGTCAAGTTGGTATAATTCGTCCAAGCCATCATATATGTATCTATAAATTGGAAGCGATGGAGCTTCCGAGCTGGTGGCCCATACCGATCGAGAATGAAAGATAATCAAAGGTAAATCATCTTCGAAACTCGAAAACTGTCACACGGAAAGTTCTCAATCAACAAACGATAGTTGAAAAAGCTCACGTTAATTGTTCTTTCACTCTCATTGCGGTGCACAATGGCTACAGCTCCCTGCACTACCTCTCACTCTACCTTTACACTCTGTTGGTGCCAGATGACGCCTATCCACTGGTACATTCGTAATGGTCAAGACCAGCAGGTCGTAGACGTGATCAGAGCCTACCATGCCGTGTACCCACAGATGATCTACCAACCTGACGCGCTGGGTGACACTCCTCTCGACGTCGCCATTCAAGTCCAAAAACAGCAGGCCTATGACACAATACGTGAACTCCACGCAGTAAACAGACGCGCTTTGCAGCAGGTACCGACGCGTCAGGTTGCGACTCCCACAGAGACGCATACGAAGCTCCCGGCCCTGCCTCGCCTCGTTCAAGATGAGAGATATGGTTACTCAACAGAGGAACTCACGTTTGAGTATAATTATCGTCGCGTTGAGGGTATGCCGGACAATATCAATGATTACATCAAACAACGCAGATGGGGCTGCACGTGTGGCGCGTGTACCGAAGGCTGGATGTCTCCTAGGATGCGTTGTCGCATCGCATGTATGTATACTGACGGTCATAAGTGTTCGACCATTCACCATGATCCTCTAGCTGCAGCCGAATTCATTTCCGATCTCATGACGGATGTCCACACGTCTGAGTTCCCGAAGACTGGTGCCCATCCTAGTCCGAACGACCTGTATCCCGATGTCCCTTTCGAACTTCATCCGCGCCTTACCCTTGAGTTCTGGATGGGGTTTACAATTGTCTTTGAGATGATTGGGATCTTACTCGGTGGTACCGACTTGCCGCTGACCGAGGCTGCCGTCCTTAAGCTCGCTCGCAGAAGAGCCGTTGTTGACTACTTTCTTACAAACGGCGGAAAAGTTCTGCATGCACTTGATGCCACCATGGACACGGTCTGGGAGCAGTCAGCTAGATGCGATGGTATTTTTGAAGAGATTAATGCCAATGACGACGAGTACAATGCTTTACCAACCTGCGAAAATGATTTGAACTTCGAGTTGGTTAGAAATAAGCTTGGCCTTCCTCACGACGTTGTTCACGAAGTCGTACGCTGGGAAGGTTGAGATGGTCTCGCTGCGGACGTGTGACAGGTTGAATCCTGTGGTCATTGAGGAGCTTTTATGCACTAATTATTGATGCCGACTCGTTGATGCTCTCTTGGACGTAATGATTCAGATATTTTGCCTTTACTGATCTTTGTACGATACATACATATTGTTGAGGACCACTTATATGCTTTTAAATAAATAGTATGAAAGATTCCAATGTCAAAAATTGGTTTTCACTACCGTTTATACGCTGAGTTATATTGAGGTTGCTTGTGTCTTGGGATTCATGGGCAGCGCGAACTTGAAATCTGATGGATCTTCAGCCTAGATTCGTTTCGTTCCAAACATTTCTCCCAAAAAATCCTATCAACCTTGAAATGGAATCGTGGATCATTTTCTCCCAAGCTTCTATATCTCCCTGATCAACGAAGTTATGGCGGGTCTCATTGTTACGACCCATTGTTCATGTACACCACCCTAAGCGTGCCTGATTTTCATATGTCACACAATCACATCCCATTGTTATGCTCTCGACAAAGGAAGTAGGTAGCTATATATACATTTTCTCTACTAACGGACACCCTTAGTGAATTCCACTACAGACTGGCGAGCCACTACTACATACAAGATCGGAATACTTACCGTACCTTAGATCATAGACTGACATAGTCTATATTGAATATTCATGTAGGTACAGAATACTCAGTCAATTCTACTACAGACTGAGGATCATAGACTTACATAATCTGTATTCACCTAGGTCTCCGCGGTTCGGATTCCAACACTCATAAGATGTAGTATTGTACAGAATCAACGGAGCGTTTCTACACGTGATCCGTGACGTCCGGCGTCGACGCGACCATGGTGTTGTAAAAAAATCGCACGACTCCGAGAAACGGGGGTTAAATGTACATGCCTTTTGGAGCTCAGCGCTCAGGCCTCAGGCTCAGTTCAGGCTTGAAAATTCCGAAGAGAACCGTTGTTCTGCCAGGCAATTTTTCGCAGTCCGCCAACCGAGCTTCCTTCTACTGCGCACTCAGCCGAAGATGGGATAAAAGGTAAAAAAAACCTAGAAACCCTGCGAACTTCTCGTTGCAAAGCTCTCGTGGCCCGCTCAAAATTCTTGAACTGTTTCTTTCGTATATTACTTGACAATGACTTTGGTCCTTCACACCACGCCGAATGCCAACCTTTCGGACGGTGATTTCGACCCCGCGAATGCTCAGATAACGAACCTTGGCCCATTGCAGAGATGCGTACCAATGCAGGCAGCCACACGTCCTCCTACTCCTATAGAGACCAGGCTCCTAGGTCTGCTCCATCTCGCCAAAATCAAGAGAGACGCATATTCCGTGGACGAGCTCACGCTTGAGTTCAATAGGAACCGTGTCGAAGGGATGCCTGACAATCTAAAAGACTATATAAAACAACGCAAGTGGGGCTGCACTTGTGGTGCATGCGCAGAAGGCTGGATGTCTCCTCGAATGCGTTATCGCATCTATTGTATGTCTGTTTTGGTTCTCATATGTATTTTACTGCTCATCCTTGTTTGTAGGTGCGGCCGATCTTCTTGCCAGTATTATGATGGACTCCCATGAACCTGAATTTCCTCCTACCGGCGTCCATCCAGATCCAGAGTATCTTTATCCTGATGTCCCTCCTGAACTCCATCCATATGTGACCCTTGAGTTCTGGATTGGATATACCACCATCGTGTCAAAGATCGCAGAACTACTCGAGAGTGATTTGCCGCTCACTGAAGCAGCTGTCATCAAGCTCGCTTACAAAGAACCAGGTGTTGGTTTTTTCCTTGATAGAGGCGGAAAGGTTGTACATGCGCTTGAAGGCACTATGGACATGGCATGGGAGCAGTCCTCTCGACCTGGATGCGATGGTCTCTTTGAGAAAATTGCTGCCGAAAATGACGAATACATGGCGCTACCGACCTGCAAAAATGATTTGAACTTCGAGTTGGTCAGAGACAGGCTTGGCCTTCGGCCGGATGTCATTCACGGTTGCAATGATAGCGAAGACAACTTTCCTGGGACGTTATGTGGTTGGACCCTGTAATGGTCATTGAGGAGCTCTTACGACGCCATCGTGCAGGCGAATTTTGATTTTTTGTGTTTAGTTGCAATACTTTCTTGGATTACTTTGTTCTACTTCGATAGTTTCACTCTGTTCAATTTCCTTCTCTTCATACAACCTCACATATATACATCATTGAGAACATTAGGCTCCTCTTTTTCCCGACGCTGTATGACAACGGTCTCCAGCTGACGAACTTAGCCTGAAGTACAATCAGAGTAGGGGATGCCCGACGAAATCAAGAAAAACGGATATTCCATGAACGATCTCACGCTTGAGTTCAATAGGAACCGTGTCCAAGGGATGCCTGACAATCTAGAAGACTATATCAAGCAACGCAAATGGGGCTGCACTTGTGGCTTATGAACAGCGGGATCAAAGAGGGATGGCTCCTCTTGCGCATGCGCTATCGCATTGAAGGTACGTATGTTAATCGAGAAGCAAGTCCGAAGTATACCGGTAGGCATCATGAATTCGGCCTTCTTGTAATATGCAGATGTAAGAGCCTCACCAGTTATGTCCTCTCACCGCGTCTACAGCACCTACACTCTCTCAGCTTCAAACACCTCTTCTCCAGCCTTCACGGAACCCAGCCTACGTGCCTTCTGAATTCCGCATTCCCCAGAACTGGATATGATAGCTACCCACGATCTTCTGCTTCTGCTTCCTCTCTATCCCCCTTATCGTTTAACGATGAACCAGCCGACCATGGGTTAAATATCTTTATTCTATCTGGGTGCTACGTGAGTGGCCTCAACACGATCCCTCGTTGAACAGACGATGTTTCCACATTTCGCATGACCAATACTGACTGTGATCCAACGCTTCTAGACTATAACAACTATCATATGTCGTCCAGACAGTATGGTCCTCCACAATGATTGTGCCATCGGATTGCTCACCGAGGCTTGGCATTCTTTGTCTCAAAGTCGGATAATTGATGCATTGGGAGATAGAACCGGCAACGATAAGCCGCAGGAGTCTTTAAGGATCAAGACCAAGTCCACTTTGACATGGTACTTGCGTACGGGGCGATTCGGGGTGATATTCGCACTCAGAAGCTATGACATTGGGCGCCAGTTAGATCGAGAATACGGTAACTGAGGCACAACGAGCCGCGCATCATCATTGACGAAGCAGTTGAGCAGCTGCACTGGCGACTGTTAATCCCGTCGAGTCGACCATAAGGATGCTGGACTGGCAGTAGCGGCAATTAAAAGTTCCGTTGAAGCAACTGTGAGGACAGCTGAGGCTGAAGAGAGAGCAAAGAGGCGCGAGGCGGAGGAAAGAGCACATGGTGAGGCAGATGCTATGTCTAAAAGAGGAACATCCTTTGGAACCGAGGAAAGGGGTAGTACCATTGAGAAGTTCTGAAGTATTGGTTCGCATCACTGAATCTTGCATTATCTCGGATTATACAGAGGTTAACTTAAGCCAATAATGTCAAGAACGCTCATGCAATGCCCAACAGTGCATACCTTGTATTTATATTCTTCAGACCTTCTTTGCGAGCAATAGAGCGATTGGCCACTCCACGGATACGAGTTCATCAACGCCATACTTGCCACCAGACTTTTTGACCTCTTCTCTCAAGTCCTTCCAGAACCGAACGGCTATATCACCACCCGACACATCGACATCACTTTGCGAAGGGGTCTCATGATCAGCTTTGTCCTCCGGAAATCGCTCATCAACACGTTGCAAGTCATCCGGGAAGCGTTCATGGAAGTTCTGAAGCGAACTCCAGGTCCTGAAGTAACCAAGAACATCCCTCCATCTCATTGATACTTGTAGTTCTACAGGTCTGAGTTGCGTCGGAGATGGAGGTGGGAGATGGGTGGGATAGTGAGGACCTGGCGTAAATTACGTTGAGATCGCAACGTTAACATAGAAAACAAGAGGAGAAAAACGTCACCTGCGTAATACCGCCGTTCAAAGTGGGTCAGTCCGCCACGAACTCTGACAACGCTCTGCATGAGTGTAGGATCAGGAACGTCGGTCAACATGTTCTCCAGAATTGTTCTTCCGGGGCGCTCAAAGTATGGGCCGAGACTAGTGAGGGGATCTTTACCCTGTGTATAAGCAGTAATGAGAGACGTGGTGCTCGGGTATTCCGGCAGTCGCATTTCACCGTAAGTCTAAATCTTTCAATTAGTTGCGAAAGATTCAGGTCGAAATACAGATTAAACCCCTACCCAAACAGCCAATGTGCCATTTCGTCGCAAGACACGACTGACCTCGGGCCAAACCTTTTCCCAATCAAACCAATGCCCCGCCTGAGCTGTACTCTCTGATGTGAAGGAAAGTCAAAAGAAAGGTCAAGCAATTACCTGAAATGAGAAGATCTACACTGTCATCTTGTACAAGACCCCGAAGGTTTTCCGATAGGCCCTGACGAAAGCTTATGCCCCTATCTTTGTATTTCTCTCGGGCAGCGTCTATCATGGGCTGAGAAGGGTCGATACCAGTAACACTTAAGAACTTGTCTTTCAACGGAGCTGTTGCTTGCCCTATATAGATATATGTCAGCATAAGGTTTCTCATCCTCATTGACCGCGAAGAAGTGTATCTGTTTAGAGGTGGCGGGCCTGGAGGAGAATTACTGCCCCGGACTCCGTCCAGTGCAATACAAACTGAAGGAAAAATAAGAAACTTACCGGTCCCACAGCCCAAGTCCATACCAACATTCCATGATCCTGAGCCCATATCATTGTGATATTCATATATTTCTTGAAACAGCTTTTGAGGATACGTAGGCCGGAATGATGAATACTTAGATGCGTTGAACGCTTTCTTTGCGAAAGTTGCCATCTGATGGATATTTTCGTGTAGCAGGAGATAAACAGAGGCTCTTTTCCTGTCACCTTACACACCAAGTGAATGCGTCTTTCAATTGAGGACGGTTCAAGGGTGAGAAGGGTAATGATCGGAATTCGGCGGACCGAGCTCCAACTTATTTGATGGTTATGTAACATCAGTTCTGATTGAGGTTGGCCGTCCTGTTTTCTTCAAGTTGTGCTCCTTTCTAAAGTTTCTTGCATCGACTGGACAATATTTTGAACTCGCTATTGCATACTAATTAGCTCTCAGTGAATTAATATGAGATGGTCGAGTAAGTCATACGTCGGATACTTATAAAAATGGCCTGAATAAGTAGCTCCCTTTTGCAGCGCCAGCACCCATATGTGCAACAGATGGAAATAAACTCCCAATACTTCCTAATGAAATCTATCTCCAGATCATCGACTTCGTCGACTTTTCTATTGATTGGGACGAAGACGACCGGAGGCGTTCATTATCAAACCTGGCCCTTTCTTGCGTACTCTTCCGCGGTTTGATTGGTCCACGGATATTCAAATCGTTGTATTTTTATGGCGGTCAAGATAAACTGAAACTGCATAGTGTTGTTAATAGCACTGCTTTTTGCAGAGCCCTCAATAGTGAAAAGGAACCTGCCACTTCGTTGGTTCAATATGTCAAAGAGTGCATTCTCGTCAACTGGAGCAGTAGGGCTGTAAACCCCTCGATTGACGCTGCCTTTATGGCAATGTATTGCAGAGCATTCCTTCGCATGCCGAACTTGCACCAGTTATCCTTGTCAAATGTCTTCATTGACGTTCACCTTCTCAAAACTATTTGCAAGCTGAAAGGCCTGCGGTTTCTGGGGTTGACTAATATCGAATTTTCCCCGAATGTCGCTGAACGTGTGCTAAAGAAAACGCCGTCTATCACCTCATTGCAACTTGACTGGTCCTCAAGCTCTAATGCCGGTGAGGAAAACCTGGACAGCACTGTTGCACGAGTAGTCAATGTTGCCAATCTTCAGAAATTATCAGCAGCCAGATGCGCCCAGGTGATGCCGATATTGCCGCAAACTCCCACTCTCGTGGAGCTCAGCCTGAAGCTTGTAGAGTCGACGGATGACCTATGGAACACTATAGGCAGTTTGAGAGCTCTCACAACCCTCGAGATGATGTCTGTTACGGTGCGACGTGCTACTGCTCCCCATCAACTCACCACGTCGTCTCTTCCAAGTCTCCGACGTCTCATAGCTCCACCGTCCTTCTCATCAATTGTTGTCAATCGACCATTATCATACATCAACTTGATAGATGGTATTCAATCCGACGAGACGAAACAATCCACACACTTGTCTTCGCAAATTTCTGAAATTTCTGAGTCCTTCACACGATCTTCCGCTGACCCGACATCCCTCTTGATTCCATTCGAGTTCTACTCTATTGTACCATTCTGCGAGAAGTTTCCTGACCTCCAGAATTTAACAATTATGAACGGCCACCCAAACTTCACCTTCAGCTCAGATCAGCCCAACGATTATGATGGTTGCTGTCCTTTCAAATCTGTGAGTTGTTATTAGCTGTTGCGTTATGGTAGGGTAACTAAACGAATTATCATGCTGCAGTTTGTTAACGAAGTGACGAAAAAGTGGCCCCCTGCTCCCTCTGTGAAGTCGCTGAGGCTGAACATAGGAGCTGTTCCACTTGATACTGAAAGGCAATGGTTATATGACCTGGAACTCCAGGGAAACTTCATTATTCAGATCATTGCAGCATTTCCGAATGTTCACAGGATTCAGTTTGTTGACTACCTGGAATGGACGCGCGAACCTTATGGAGAGAAGTGGACTGGATATATTCCATTTAAGTTCCATGATTGTATTCGCCGGGATCTGTATACTGATCACTACGTGATAAAAGACGTAGACGGGCTCTTACTGCCTTTTCTTATGTCTAATGTTGCGAAATGATCCTTTAGCTACTCTCGTGCGGGCCGCGTTTCTCAATTTCTATAGCAAGTTGCTTTCGATTGTTTACCAAGTAACCCTCAGAGCTCGTTTTGGTGGCTCGTCTTAGCGTCCTTCAAATGCTATGATTTCGTGCATGTGCAGCGTCCACGCGCGTAACAGAGAAGGAAAAATACTTCCGAACAAAGTCTACCTCGAGATCCTCCACTATGTCTTTTCCTCCACTGCTTGAGAAGAAGATGATCGGAGACAAGTACTATTGAATATTGCCATGTTTCCCAATTCTTCCGTCAATCTGCCCTTTCTCCCATCTTCGAGTCACTGTATTTCTACGGGTTTGCAACTCCAGTACTGATGATGGAGAGGACAACGGCTATCACTCCACTTTTATTTCCCACTGAGTTTTACACCGCTGAGCCATTTTGTCTGCTGTAAAAACCTTGCATATTGAATGTGACCACCCAAATCTCCCATCACACAAGAGTGCGTAATCGCTGAAATCTCTCTGAATTACATACTTGTTATACACCAAGTTTCAGGTCAAAAACTAATATGTAATCCACCATTATTGCAGTTGATACATGAGATAACAACCAAAGTGCTTACCTGCTACGTCAGTAGTATTCCCGATTCCGTTATCACCCTGTCCAGAGGAAGGAACATCTCTTCGACCTCGAGCTTCAGCGCTACCTAGCCTCCAAGCTCACTTTGGGATTCCCGAATGTGCGAAGGCTCAGTTTCTTCAAGTACATCGAATGGAACCGACAATATCACACAGAAAATTGGGATGGCTATATTCCGCCTAAAATCTATGGAAAATGTCCTAGGACGAAGAATGATTTCGTTGTTTGAGACGTTGATGGCCTGTCGCGACCTTTCCTGGATGCATGATGTTCATTCCAGTTACAATTGCTAAACTGATTCATAAGGACCACCTAACATTTATCCGATCTCGATGTTGTCTAACATCTGTGGATTCCCTTTCTGCTATGTTCATATCCCGTTGGAGAATGGCTGCAAATTCATTGATAAAGTGACATGAAAACGGAACACCCCTCTAGCGCCTGCCGTGGTTAATACTTCAAACTAGGATTCCGGCACGTCCTCTTCCACATAGTCTTAGGGTCCCCGAGTGCGCATCGAATTCAGTGCTTCCCATAGGAGTGGACTTAAGACACTACTATCGTGGGTCCGACGGCCATGACCGCGGTTCGCAGCCTGGGTCAACCGTGGTAGCACGGACTCTGAGCGCTACTTGATCCGAGACGTTTCATGAACCATTTCTGACTCTGGATCGATGTAGAATGTCGACCCACACGTCTCGTCGTGATCGTCGAATATTGATTACCGCTCACATAGTCCGAGACAGAGCATTACAATTGTCGTTACCAAGATACAAATTTTGAAGTTCCACAAAAGAACGAGAAAGCACAATAAATCAGGCAGAAATCTTCTTTCTAAGTAGCTCCTTGAGGGTCTCGCCATCCTCGGCAAACTTCTTGATGCCTTCATGAAGTTTGTCGAACGCCATCTGGTCCTGGAGGAGCGCCCAGCGGAACTCAGCCTCATCATCGATGTAAGAAACTTTGGGAAGGGGGTCGGCTTTCGCGGCTAAACGAAAGGCCAAGATTTATGAGCATCTTCCTTGGATTGGTGATAAGATGGATGTGACGTCACCTTGAACAGCATCGAGTCTCTTGGGGACAGGATCGGTCGAGTTCTTGAGCTCCTCGAGAAGGGCCGGAGAGATGGTCAGGAAGTCGACACCAGCAAGAGACTTGATTTCTCCGGTCTAAATAATGATCCATTGTCAACTCGATCATAGATGGACATTTGGAATCGAGAGACGAACGTTGCGGAAAGAGGCACCCATGACGATAGTCTTGTAGCCATGTTGCTTATAGTAGTTGAAGATCTTGGTGACGGACTTGACACCAGGGTCCTCGTCGCCCTCGTAGTTCTTTCCTGTCGTTTTCTTGTACCAATCAAGGATCTAATGGTGGATACTGATCAGCAAACCTTTATCGGACCGGATTGATTCGGGACTTACTTACACGACCGACAAATGGCGAGATAAGGGTAACGCCGGCTTCAGCGCAAGCAACGGCTTGACCGAAGCCAAAGAGAAGGGTAAGATTACAGTGGATACCCTCGTCACGCTCGAGTTCGCGGGCGGCCTGAATACCTTCCCATGTTGACGCGATTTTGATCAATACGCGATCCTTCTGAACACCAATTGACTTGTAGAGTGCGATGAGTTCCTTAGCCTGAGATTTTGAATACGTCGGTATACATTCCATCGATACACGCTGATCCACGTACCTTAGCCTTTGTTGCTTCCTTGGAGAAGGATAACCGTGCGTCGACTTCAGTTGACACGCGGCCAGGGATGATAGCTAAAATCTCCTTGCCGAACTCAACCAGCTATAGACACCGTGAATGGTAGATGATGTTCGAGCCGCAAAAACACTGACCAGCCTGTCCAGGGCGGCGTTGGCTTGCGCATCGAGATCTCCGCCCTTTTCTTTGGCGTAATTGATAGCTATATCGATGAGCTTAGCATACCCGGTTTTGTTGGCTGCAGCCAAAATCAAAGATGGGTTCGTCGTTGCATCCTACAACTAGGTAAGCCGTTTTTCTACCGCGTCGTCGACCGAGTAATTTACCTGTGGCTTGTAGACATCGATCGCTTGAGATCGGAGAATTGAGGGTACACATTTTCTGATAGTGAGTACGACTTACACTCAAAGTCACCAGAGTCCGAGACGACAACGGTGCCAGTCTGTTTGAGTAGATCGAGGGAGGTAGTCATAATGGTAGTTGGTAATGGAGAAACTCAAAGGGTGCTCCGCGACTCTAATTGTAAAATCCGGAAACTTTGTCATCCTCGGAGATCGATAACGTGACCCTGAGCTGCGCTGCCGCGGGTGAAACGAGTTGATTTGAATCGGCCAGTCTGTCCTGTATCGTGACTTTAACTTCTCTGGACATTCCTATACGGAGCACTATACGTTGTCATAAATGTCTCTTTGGGAGTGATTCAGAGTCTGAATATGGCAGTGCAGATCAAAGTTGGCAGTGCTATATACGTGGCCAACGATCTCTAGTTTTCTGGGCGCGTAATATGTTTTTCATCAAGAGATGAGCCTAGCGACCATGTTTGTTCAGATCTCTATAGCATGAATATCTCTGCTCTACCACTTGTTTCTTGGGGAAATACTCCCGGGAGCAGCACCCAGTCACAGACCCTGTCAATATCAATGACGATGTCACGATGGTATACATCAATGGTCTCGAGTCAAGTCACCTGGTGACGTCGAACGCCGCCTCTGTTAAATCTCAAGGAGTTGCCCTCATGCTACATACAATCACAACGTGTAGGGTCATCGTAGGATCCGGTATTCGTGGAGCCGTCCGTAGTTGAATGCGGGCAGTCTCCGATAGATGCTAACAGTTGGGATTTCAATGTGCTTGTCTTGATTCTTCTACTATCATGAAGATACGAGGATATTGCGACGAGAACCTTCAACTTTGGTCAGACTGAACTGGCTGGAATTATCTGTCCCCATCAGTCCGCTCTATCGGGTTTATCGGGTTTATTACAATTGCTCAGAAATTCGCCGTGGCGCAAGCTTTGCCCTATGTCTTCACGCTCGAAGGCAGTGTAAATCAGTTTTCACCATACCTTTTTCATTGTAAAAGAGCTGGTCTGGGTAAGACCCAACGTTATCTTCCCTTCTCTCTCCAAAAGCAGATGAATCACCGTGAGTAATCTTCCACCAACTGCCCCAGGAATGACTCATTTTGGACCGACGTTTGACTTTCTATCCAAATATTGTAAAAAAGACTTGGCAGGAACTCCTCAATACCGACTACGCATTCGTCATAAAAACATATAGCGCCGTTTCTTTGCGTCGGCCCCGCGATGCTGTCGATGGTATTGGCCAAGTCTAACTATCCCTTTGAATTATCATTCCGATAATTCTAGTCCGAGAGACATTTAAGCGGGAGTCATTTCCATCCGCGATAACGGCGTCACAACACAAGCTCTGTGTTTCAGAACGTGGGCTTGGGTATGCTCGTAGAAAGCGGAACTGCGAACCACACCTGTTCTACATCACTTAGGCGGTGGCAATGCCTGTTGGTGTCCACGCTTCAAGATTAAGCTCTTGTTTTCCAGCATCGCTAGAAATTCACTTAGGGTCACATATAGTCATGTTGCGCCTCATATACGGGGCATCTATGTATGTTACACAGGCCCTTTTCGCGCATTCGCTTACTCCCAACGGACTGCACAGCCTTTACCAAGCCTTGACAACAAATCGCTCTCATCACTAGATTTCTTATGTGCATACTCCGTCTAGGTCCCGACGCATCCATCACCTTACACTCGATAATGTATCAAAGCCTTCCAAGTCAACACGGTGAGACACGGTCGATTCGCGCATTCGAGGTTTGCGTACTGCCAATGTACTGCAGCACAGCCTTGACCAAATCTTGACAACAATCTGCTCTCATCACTGGATTTCTTTAAATAGATACTTCGTCTAGTGCCGACGCATCCATGACTTGCACTCGATAGTGTATCAAAGTTCTTAATCAAAGGTGCCTTGATTTAAACACGTTGATCAAGATTGTTCTGACACACATTAAAGATCGGCGAAAAGAGTCAACACGCATCTCCGTCAACGGGACTTAGAACCTATTGATTGTGGCCTACCTTGTCCCCGATGGGATGGATACTGAATTACGAAGTATTTTAAGGACCTCATAGCTGCAACGTTCGGATGATCAATTGTGAGTTAACGCTCGTCATCTTAGCACTCCAGTGCTCCCGCAGTACTGACTCGTACTCCGATCGTTTAAATACTCAGGACGCTTCTTGCTTTGACTACTCAAATCCTATTCCTTCGGCTTTACACCATAACAATGTCCCGATATTCTACCCGAACATCTCCTCCTTTCATTACTCTCTACGATGCTCGGGGAAACACCCCTCAGCCGTGGGCGCCAAATATCTGGCGTATAAGGTATGTGTTGCATCTTCCACTCCAATGATATATATTGGCAGAGTACGTTGACCAAGCAACTTTTTAGATTTGTTCTGAATTACAAGCGGTTACGCTATCGCACCGTATGGATCGAGTTCCCCGACGTCGAGGCAACGATGCGGTCCATTGGTGCACCCCCATCGTCAATAAGAAATGACGGGCGTCCCGTTTACACGCTCCCCGTCATCGTCGACCCAACACACAACCCGATGAGGCCTGAGGTTATCTCAAACACAAACTACATCGCAGAGTACCTCGAGGCTGCGTACCCTGCACGGCCTGTATTTCCAGAAGGGTCTCGGGCCGTGCAGACTCTCTTTGTGCACTACATCCAGGATTTCTTTGCAAAGCCGCTCCTGCCGATCATGGTGCCTCTATCGTATCAGCAGCTCCAGCTGCGGGGCGGACAACCAAGTGCACATCAAGGAGCATACTTATCAGGTCCGCAGCGCGAGCAGGCATGGGGGGCAGTGAAAGAACAGTTCGACTTCCTGTCGATGATCCTGGATAAGAACGCAAGCGACGGAGATGGGATAGTAGTGATGGGGAGAGAAGTCTCGTATGCAGACTTTGCACTGTGCTCGGTGCTGATTTGGATTGAGAGAATGGCAGCTCATGACGGATGGGCGCGTGTGCGAACATGGAATAACGGGAGGTGGTATCGACTATACGAGCGGTGCAGGGAGTATATGGACGAGCTCTAAGTCATGTGTTGGATGCATAGTCATATTTATTTCGTTCGATTATTCCGGGTCCGACCTTTGGACTCTGTAGCACCAACCTCTCTATCTATCTATATCTAATATATATCTATGAAGTTACCGATGTAGTTTCTATGCAGCGGAACTTTACATACTATTGGCGTGCAGCATTGGGAGAGGCAAGGATTATGGACTTGGATGGTTTATAAATGCCAGTGAGATCCGACGTTTGTCGTTGTGTCTTCTCAGCGCTGTGATGTTTTTGCAGAACACAGAGTCACCTAGACCTTGGGCGCCTTGGGCGCTGGAGTAACGACGGATATTATCAATAAGCTTAGCTACGCCGGAGCTTGACACTCGAAGTTTGAAGGCCGAGATTCATCTAAACTCGAACTGCCAATCATAGTGAGACTCGCTTGAGAATGGGCGCACCATTCTCATTCCTGATTTGAAACGATATATACCGTCTAACAAGCGCGCAGACGTCAAACGACTCGTTGTTTCCTGTTTGTCGTGATGTCAAAATATACGACTGAAACCAAAGGTCACAGAGCGGGGACGTAAGTACCAGTTTGGACATTACGCTAGTGATTGCCTTCGACCACGAAAGGTTCTAAGGGCAACAGCCTTTCCGTCGAGCCATAATATGTAAAATGATAGCATCTACAACTCATCCATCAGTCAAAATACAGTATACACTGCAGCTGACAAAAACATACCATAAACGTCTGACAATGTTCAGCACTACGCCATAACATTTGCTCGCATCATAACCCAGCATCATCACATCAGAAACATTGAATACTACGTTCACCTGTTCCCTCGATCTGCCCGCAGCGCACAGTGACCACGACGACGCATCACCATATGCTGCTAGTAATGGGAATCGGCTTCCTGGGACATGCACAGCCCCATAGTTCTGTGCCGCAAGAGGCCGGTAATACCTGCTTGCAAGCCATGCGAGGGGTCGTCCGCTCATCGGTGCGGTAGCATTTGTGTGCCAATCACCAGAGGCCGTCAATGCATGCAGGGAACTGTTGACGAGTTCGAGTGCCGGGAAGTCATTGTAGGGGTAGGATGCGTACGTCTACAAAGAACATCGTATGGCTAATGCCAGTGAAGTAGGAAAGGACTAGTTGACGACATACAGATGTAACATATAACGTAGCCCCTGTGGTTGCGCCTGTTTGAAAGACGAAAGAAGTTAGTCACACTAACAGCAAGAGGAGACAGTCAAGTCTTACCGTTCTGCCCTAAGACCAGCGGTGCCCCGGTTGTGTTTGCATTTGGAGACGAGGTGTTCCAAGCTGCGAGAGTGAATTTATAGGGCAAGGTTTTCAGATTTGGGTATTCTACTGTTGCTGCTGGCGACAGCACCGTAAATGTACTCAAAGTCATGATAGAGAGGAGATGCATCCTGGTTGACACCTCGCGAGATGAGGAAAAAAATCGTCCGTCTCTATGAACCTCCAGAGTTCTACAGGTCCCTTGGCAGCTTTGAACCAGACCGGCCTAAAGAATTGCCTTGAGCGTCCGAGTCGGTAAGTGACCCGCGGCTTCGAACCGAACTAGACAAAGTTGACCGTAATAACCTACTAACAGGCATCGCACCTAGCCCAGATAGGCAGCAGAGAATCCTTGCATCACGTTTTGTCATGATACTTTTGGATTTGATGATCACGTATCGATCATGCACAGCGACTCGACGCTATAGACTATCATTAACTGGATATAACGATCGAGAACACGTATTAAATGTACAAGACGCACAGCAAAACGACATGATAGATGCAGATACAAAGGAGATTATTACAGTTTCGAATTAGGCATTCTCGTCCGCGGTATTATCAAGTTTAGCAGGCAATAGACTCTTGATAAACTCGAGAGCGAGCTTCGGGCTAGAGGGCAGAAGCCGTTAGCCTGGTCCAGGTAGAGTCAATGGTATAGCTGACCTGTCCACGGGCTTGACGGGGACCTTCTTTTCCAGCAGTTTGCCGCCTTTTTCGAAGATGAAATGGCTCCGCTTCGTCTTGCCGCCTTCACCAGCGCCTAACGCACTAATTAGAACGCGTTTGGGGTCGGAAATCAGTGGGTAAGGAAGCTCTTTCTGCGGGAAGAATAGTGTTACTAATGCGCGGAAGATGTTTCATAGAAAGAAAAGTACCTTCGTCTGCCACTTGCTCTGAGCGGCGGGCGAGTCAGCACTTAGGCAGTATACGGTGTAATCCAACGAAGTGAAGTCTGGATAGACGTCACGAAAACCACATGCTTGGTTTGTGCAACCGGCTGGTAAAAGAAATGGTCATTCTTAAACGTTCCAAGAAACAATAGAACCGCTTACGCGTATCAGCCTTGGGTACCAAAAACAACACAACACCCTTCTCAGCAGTCAAGCCAGCAATATCCAGGTCTTCTCCTTTCTCGTTCTTGAGTGTCAGGCTCGGCAAAACATCTCCAATATTGATTGGAGCCAATTTGGCTGATCCCTCTTCCTCCTCAGGAGTGTCGTCTTCGCCCTCGGCCTTGTTTGTTTTTGCCTCCACGGATCGTTAGTCTGCATTTTCTCGTCTACACCAAGTTTAGGCCAAAAATCACCTTTTTGGGGATTGACGAGCCATCTTCCGCACCAGCATCCTCGGTTTCTGCGGCCTTCGCAGACCTTTTCTTGGACGCAGCTTTCGGCTGCTCTTCCTTGGGCTGCGACACGATCCGCGATGAACGTCTCGTAGGTTCTGTGCTCGTCGCTCCTGAGGTTTTTCGAGGGGGCATGGTCAAGTTTGTTGAATGAGTTTGGTGTGTGAGAAATATCTTCGAGGCACGGCTAAATCAGCACCCGTTGCACGTCTGCTGACGTGCTCGACGCTGAGCGCTATTATCATCATCCGGGATCCGAATTTATGTAAACTTGCCAGAAAATCCAGAAACAGGTCGCAAGGAGGCCTGGATTGTGGTACTTACATCCTGTGCAATGCTTACAATTTCGCCGGGCGGTGCTCGACGACGACACACAACAATCAAGGTCGGGCATACATTAACAAGGTTTGAATCTCCATATATAAGGTTATACTTAGATTTGGGCTGAATTTGCCCTTCAAATCTTGGAGCCAAAAGAGACAATCATCGCACAGCAGAAATATTGATTAAGAACGACAGGTGGCTCATCACCTACGATATGGAGTACTAAAAAGAGCAAAACATATAATATGTGGATCCTTGAAGTTGCAACATCAGCAGAAGGGACTCCACTTGAATTTCATTTGTTCGAGTTGTGCCAAGGATTAACGACAAAATCCAAAGACGGATAAGAGTTCCGGAGGTATCAGCCACGGATTCTGCAAAGTGTGTTGTGAGTAACTGATAAGCTCAAGAAAGATACAATTTACAGTCTTTTGCGAGGTGGAGATGGTGCCTGGATGGGTTCGAACATTTATGGCCGTATCTGAGTATTGTAAATTTCGAATTTTCTGGATATCCCGTCGCGTTTCTTCGTGCTACCGATCTATGTGCTGACGATGTTCACGTGTTTCTCGACGTCGACGGACATCTTCAGTTGCTTGGATGAGACGGTCAACGCACAAGGTTCGATAGCTTTACCCAACCATGCACCAATTTGGACCTCCGTGCCGTAGGAATGACCACCACTTGTTTTTTTATATCAAGGTACTTGTGCTTAGCCTCATTTCACGACCAGAACCGAGGGAGACAAACACAAATTCAATGAGTTGCGGTGACCCATCACCAATGCCATCAAGTTTGCTGAATTCGAATGTCCCATAAAGAATACCAAGCCATCATTGCAGAGATTCGACCAAATCCAAAGGAGATCAGGAATGCAGTAAAAAATAAGTATCTGATGCGGCTTGGGCGGATGAAATATCAGTTATATGTAAAGGTATCATACCCAGAACTGTGATATAGCGAATAATGATTAATCCAAATGCAAATGAAAGAACAACGAGATGAGGGGATCAGACAGCGCGCGGTGGGGGTACCTGAACCTGAAGCCATCCCCACTCATGTTAGATCTCGGGCAAGTAGATATATCCAAAGCTCGATCCTACTCAGTCTCTCCTATCCTATCCACGAGACTCCTCGCTAGATGACGAGAGACTCCGTCCAGCGGTTCTCGAGATCGAAGGCCCAAGGGCCATTGATGGGGACGACGAGCCCGAGCTCGGGGCCTGTGGGGACTTTGGGCCCGAAAACGAATTCGGACTGCTGCGCAAGGAGAACTCGGTAGTTCCTGGAGGCGCCGACGCCGGCATCGTCGGCGAGATGACACTGAGGATGGAATTGGTCGAGGAACGCCGGGAGATATACGGGCGCGGTGAGGGCTTCGGAGTCTCCACTGACGACGTGGGCGTGGGCGGTTCTTCGTTACGGTCGCTCGGAGTCGGCACTGGCAGGTCAAGAAACTCGTCTTGGTCATGTAAAGGACGGGGTGGAGGGCGTTCCACCATGGCCTCGAGGAGCTGGACAAACATGAGCAGGGATCAGAGCAAGTCTCAGCACGACGTCGGAGGGACTCACCTCTTTGCGCAACTCCTCGCCTGCATATTCGCCCTCCATCTCCTCCGGCCCAAGCAACACCGTCCCCTTGCGAAACACCTCTCCTTCCTCAGCAACCCAACTCCGTGATCTACAAAAGAAGTGGTTACTCAGAATCTAGTCAAACACTCATCGAACTCAAAAGATATCGCTCACCGATCATTAGGAGAAGTGCTCTCAATGCCCTCAGGCGTATACACCAACAACCCCTCCTCATCCTCATCTTCATCCTCCGACTCGCGTCCCACAGCCGAAGCAGCAAGGACCGACGTCGGACTCAACACCTTCTCATGCTCCACCGGTTCCGGCTCTGCCCTTCCCTTGCCCTTATCTACCCTCGGCGTCATCTCCTCCTGAACCTCAAGCTCCGACTTAGACACATGTGGAGGTCCATTCGTCAACGCATGCCCATTCGGCACCATCTCATTCCCATTCCCTTCCCTCTTCTCTGCGTTCACACTGTTGAACTGTATCCCGAGCCCATGGAGCGTAAGGACGGGCCGTGCGGGCGCAGGAAGGTCGCGGAGGAGCGCAGTAAGTTGGTCGTTCAGGTTGAGGAGCTCCTCCATCAACGCTGCATCTTCTGTGCTCTGGATCACCGTCGCGAGCTCCGCCACGATCGCCCGTGCGTCCTTGGAGAGTTCTGCGATGATGGAGGGCTGGCTGATAAGCGCTGAGAAGGGTGGTTTGGTCTTGGTGGGTGTTGACGGCTCAAGAACCTCGGTGAGTTTCTTAAGGCACTCGCGAGCGCGGACGGCGATATCGACCTCGGTCTGCTTGCCGGGCGTTAGTTGGATCCAGAAAAATAGGCATATAGAATACGCACATCCTTCCCCTGGCCAAGTCGGATAGACTTTGCGAGCTTGCTCTCCTCAATCATGCCCCATACACCCTTCCCGAGCCCGCGACCACTCACAGCGGCTTGCGAATTACGCTCTGCCTCCTCTGTGTTTCGTACACACGAGTTCAGGATCTCCCTGCACATCCTACCGATCAAAAGCATTTCGTCAGCACCGTTGCATGGATATAAGAGGAAAAGAAACGGACTTGGCGAAAACTTCGTCAGCAGGCGGGATATTGAGATCCAGACAACGCATGACGTGGTTCGCCTTGAGTCCAGATGAGAGGGCCATGACCGATGCGATGTCGAGGTTGTTGAGCGTCAGATCGAGGTGGAGGAGCGACGTTGATTCTGGGAGGAACTCGGCGAGGGCGATGGCGCCAGCCGATGTCAAGGATGTCGAGGAGAGGAAGAGACGCTTCAATGCGTTGTTCAGAGTGAACGCTGTGCGGAGAGACTGGATCTGGGTTTGAGGAGGTTAGTGAAGTGTTATAGGAAGAGTAGGGATAGGTAACATACCCCTTCGAGCCCGGGTCCAGAACATGGGTTCTTGCTCAGGTCGAGAGTTTCCAGACACGAGTTGTATTTCTACAGTGACGTTGTCATTGGAAAGATCATAGAGACATGGGAGCACTCACCAGCGCCTCTGCTATTGTCGCAAGACACTGCACATCCAGCTTATTCTCGCTCAAATTGAGTACCTTGAGCGTCCGATTCCGCTTCAACACCTGGGCAATATACGAGATACCCATCTACGCCATGAGAATTTTAAAAGAAGAATCAAAAATCACAAGACCATCAGTTCCAACTTCTTCATCAAACAAAAACGTCGAAACCAAACTCACGCGAAGATCATTCCCCCTCAAATCCAACGTCCTCAGCGCCCCGAGACGGGGCAACGCATCCAACGCCCTAACCTTATCTAACAACGCCGCACTCGGACCTGCTTCGTGTCTCGACGCATTCTCAAACCCACCCACACCCAGCGCAGCACTATGCGGCGCATTCGTATGCCGCGTCGTCACGCCGCCCTGCGACGATGACGTGATAATCGGCACAGCGTGTCCCGTCGCCGACAGCAGGGAGTTGCTCTGTGCCACCGTCATCGGGCTCGTCCGCGGCGGCGCCCCCCTACGCGCGCGGGGGACGTAAGGTGTGTATGTGGTCTGGACATTCTGTGTTGGGTGCCGTGGGGGCGGGAGGACGGGGCCTGCGCGTGCGGGAGCGGATTGGGGGGGTGTTGGGGACGTCGGGGTCGTGGGTAGGCTGATGTGCGATGAGGAGGGGGAGGAGGCTGCGGAGGAGGTAGGTGTGCCGAGGCTGGAGCCGGAACCGGAGACGACGTCGGGGTAGTCGCGGATCATGAGGGCGAGGGCTACGGCGCCTGCAGAGTTGATACGGTTGTGGCGCAGGGAGATGTTGCGCAGGCAGGAGGTTCGCACGACGCGTGCTAGCAGAGTTTGTGAGTATGTAGACGGTAGACGGTGGAGATGATACTTACAGAGGGTTTCTAGGGCTGCTGGTCGGAGCTGGCAGTCATCCAGACGGAGCGAGACGAGGCCTAGATTTGGTGCAGTTGCTAGGGCCGCGACGATGTACTCTACCGACTTTTTGTCCAGATTGTTTTGAGACAGATCTAGGAACTGAAGATTCTTGGCCTAGAGAAAGTGTTAAAGAGCATACCAACGCGAAAGAAAGCTCGTACCTGCTCGACATATGCACCCACTAGCCGAAAGGCTGGCGTTTTAAGCTTTCGATTTGATGCCAGTGAGAGGAAGGATAGTGATTCGGGTATTAACAGTGAATGTAACATTGGTTTGAGCGTCTGTACATATTATCAGATAAAAAAACACCTTCAAAAAGCGGGCGTCGTACATGTTCATCCAGGTTACATTCTCGAAACACCACCTTTCTCAGGCCCCATTCTATAGCGAACACGTCCGACAGGACTGACGCAGATGTGAACGTCAATTGCACACCAGAGAAATCTACCGAACGAGGATTGCTTTGATATGCACTCTTGAGAGCGCGTGAGACTAGCTATGAAACTGATGATGATAACATACCTTGAAGGCAGCTGTGATGCCTGGATCAGGCTGCTCGTCACATTGGACACAACATTCTCTGTAGAATGATTCCACCTTGTCCAAAGACCACCATTCATCCGTGTCATGAGACCCTGGCCCTGACGCAGTCCCCCTGACCACTCGTCTTCGACGCTCATACTCGCGATCCTCGATAGCCTTCTTTTCCTCCTTCAGAGTCGGAGTTGACGGTGGGTTGAGCGACGATATTGGATACACTATTGCAATCTCAGGCAATATGAAATGGGCCCTCTTCAACGGTTTAGAGTCATCGGAGGGCGTAGTTGGGCTCTGCGTCGGCAGAAATCTGGTGATGCGCGAGAAAAGCGAGGAGTGGACTGGCGCGGGCCGTTTGAGGATGCTTTTCCCGGCAATTGGGATGGTCACTGCGGACGACGACGGCGAGCAAGAAGAGTTAGAGCCAGCCATCTCCTGTTGAGTTATAGAGCCATTAACTGGTGAATGATGGTCAAGTGAGTGTCACGCTGATTTCGGAAACCATAGTCGACCATCGCGTGTCAGACTTTGTCACGTTGTACACATCCACTGCCGTTCGCTTCAATCAGCAATGCTCAACCAAGATCTGCTCTTACAATTGATATGTTTTATACCAAAAATAGAGCGATATTGAGGAGAGAAGATATAAAAGGGGTGACTCCGAGATGGCCCCACAATAACGAGTTGTAAGCTGCACTTCAAGCTCAGGTGTTGAGATTTACCATGGCGACCGAGCGATCTATTTGCATGTTCATTGAGCCACGTCTTAACCATAAATCAATGTCGAACTGAACTCGCACTTGCATCGTTCATGTCAGTTTAGTGGACAAATCACTAGAATTCGTGCGGAATATGTTTACAAGGTGTACATATTTATAGTGCCAGCGTACATATCATACAATGATGGTTAGTATGTTCTCATATCGTTCGCAATAGACAGGCATCAAAGGTCTCCTAGATATATAAGAGTAAAGATTGTAAGTCGCTAGCCAGACAAATCCCCTACTCACGCTTCATTTTCATCGCAATAAACTTCGCCAAATACTTCAGCATCGCACTCGTCTCCTCACCAACGGGCCGAATCCAGCGAGCCGGTAACGCAAATCCATACTGTATGTATATAAAAAGGTCCAAACCACGTCAGCGCCACCTCATCAAGATCCGAAGCCCGAACGAGAAACATACAGTGCCTGTATCCCTCAGATGGATAGCATACGAGTACTTAATTCCCGCACGCTTGTACATCCAGTCAATCACATTCCCTGGAGCGCGGTATAGGTTCGAGCAGAGCGATCCGGTCTATAAAGGCGAAGAAATCACAACGATGAATCGGAAGTCGGGACGGAAACACCTACAGTCACCGCAGTCCCGTGAACCTGTGACATCATCCACGCTGCGCCTAGGCCGGCCTCAATCTGGTCCTCAGCGTCCCTAGGTAGCACGCTACATGAATAGGAGAACGGGGATGACACTAGACATGTATGGGCCCGTCTTGCAGATTCTGAAACTGGAAAGCACACGCACGCATTTGCCCATAACTCCGCAGATCAAGGAACCCAACGAGATTCGGAATCGTCGTGACCATATTAGCGATATTGTTCACTTCTGAAGCTTCGAACGGGCGATGGCCCGGATACCAGTGCGAGCATGGATCTGAATCAACATGCCCCGGGTTCCTTGACTGTTCGACCACCGATTTTGACTTCCATTTATAACCCTGTTCACAGTGTCAGAAGGTGCGATAGGCAGATACGAGTGAATATGGTATACCCAGTTCCTGCGAAGCGTTGGAATGGTGGTTTGGGAAAAACGGGACGAGATAAACGGAAAATTACCGATTCATGTCGATTCCGAGACAGTCACCCTTGGGGCTCACCTGCTGACGGGTTTTGTACCTAACGGGTTACGGTATTCAGACAATCAAACTGGAGCACCGAAGTGCAGGTTACTCACCAAAAGCGGTCGGTCTCCCATGTGTATTCGTATCCGTCGGGGTTGGGAACTGGGATGATATAAAAGTCCTGATAGAAGTCAGAAAAGGGTGTCGGAATTGATAAGAAAGACATACGTAGACATTGAGAAAGTGAGAGAGCGAATAAGGCTCGGAAGGATCAGAGACGAGCGCGTGGGCTAGGTAGAGTGAGGTAGCCGTAGCGATCCACTAAAAGAAAAAAAAAGGTATTCATGGATGGAGTTTGTGGGAAGGACGCGACGTACCTCGCGGGCATGTTGTGCCCCGATGATCACAAACGACAGTTTCTCATCAGGCGGAATCTCTTTGTTGAACAATCCCGTCCTTCGTCGCTTCCTCCGCTCCCTCGCACTAGTCCCATTCTTCGAGATAACCAGGCCCAACGTCTCCCTCCCCATCGCACTAAGTCCCACATACTCCAGCTGCACAAGATCCGGGTACTGCATCGCTATGTCCTGGATAAACTCGTTAATCTCGGACAGAGGATGGTATTCTTCGTGAAAAGTCGTGTTTTGGAGCGATGAGAGATCCCATTTCGTCTGTGAGCGGCGTGGGTTGAGTTCTGGTGCGGATATGTTGGACAAGAGGGTATGGTGGAAGTTGAGAAGGGCTGCTGGGAGCGCTGAGATGGAATTGGGGACGTATACATCGAGATGTGAGTGTCCAATCTGCCACAAGTCCAAGTCATGTGTCTATTGGCAAGAGACAAACGAGTCAATATCTCGATACACTTTGAGAATTGGGGCTACGACACACGTTTACAAGTTCTAACACGTCCTTGAATGCTTCTGAACTGCTGCTGATATCGAAGCGCCATAGTCTGCCAACCGAAAGGGGTTCAGACTCGCGATCGGTTGCAATTGTGGGTGGTATATTGAAGAAGTGTTGATTGGTCACTATCGGCTCAGCAGAGACTGCCAATAGCAATATGCTCGCAAACGCGATAAGATTGCGCATTCTTTCCGACAATTCGAGCTCACTGAGGTCGACTCTGGGCGTCGAGGTAGGAAATGAAACGCAGGCCGCAGGATCAGAATCGTGGGTGAATTAGTGGTCGTGTGCTCCATAATTCAAATTCTTCGAAATAAGCTTCGGGTACGTTTATGTCTGATCATCTAGATCTCTTCCTACTATCATCAATATTTCAATAAGTACCAATCCAAGCAGGATCTTTCCGTCTTTATCGTTTCTTTCTCTCAGGATCTGTAAGTACCTTTGTTCAGTTGGTGTCGCGTCAACACATTCAAGCTGGAGCAACATATTTCATCCACTTTGCCACTATCAGCGAGGTGGATTCCTCTTTTGTCGCGTCTTCTTCCAGGCATAAACGTTCCCTTCATCGTTTCATTCTCCAAGGATCTGTACCTTTGCTCGACTTGGTGTATGTAACGTCCCGATGGACTCAGACTTTGCTATTCTAGCAGCGATGGATTCCTCTCTTGTCGTCTTCTTCGCTAACCAAGGAACAGCTTTTAGGAGCCCAAAAAGCCTCAACGTATGCCATTTGTACCATTGATATCGGGTATCACTCTTATAGGACCTTTGCATGTCACTCTTCGAGCACTTCAATTCGTAAATCTGAAGGGATGCATGTCAACTACTAGACCGTAATATAATTGAAGCCACCGAGCTGTTATCGAGCTGAATGTAAAACACATCGTAATACAACCGAATATGTATACAAGAGCAACGATTTTGAGTTCCTTTCTCACTTGAAGCAGTTACAGCTCACTCATGTCAAATGACGTTTCCTGAGTTGTCCTGCTGTCCTTCAGCCGTGAGGGTCGATTCAGTGGTAGGGACTTGTTTAGCTAACAACTCCAGCCGACCAATGTGATGAAACTGTTTAGAATCTTCGTTCCAGCCAGATGTTTCAACTCACCTGAGGATGTTGCCGTCATCGACAGTTTTCGCCATTCGAGATGGCAAAGAGAGAACGAAGCTCTCAAAGGGAGGAAAAAATTATGTGCACACAGAGGCGGTAAGAAGCGGTAATGTGAACAACTGAGCGAACGCAGAGACGACAATGGTCGCCAATGTGAACACTGTCGGGCAGAGGGTCTGCACCGACAAGGATCAACGCCGACCCCCTAAGAACGAGTCCGCCTTGACACTAAGGTCGCGCAACTCCCGGGAAGAGGGATTACAGACGTAGACGAATATATTCACCGGAAGCCTGCAAAGGTACACAGCCGATACAGGTCCTGATGAACTGATATTCGCCTGAAGCCCGCAAAGCCT
>JABAKA010008082.1:20868-39099 GCA_018857285.1 Termitomyces sp. Mi166#008 | reverse complement strand
TGGGGCTATGCAGAAGAACTAACTTGCGGTTCACGCAGTAGCTAAATCAGACTGCTGATCGGTATTTGACTAGTTACATTGTGATGTACAAGAAAGTTGTCTTAGCTAATATGATATTGGGCCATAAATAATGTCACTCTATGTGACAGCTCCTAATATAGTTGTTGTGATGTAATGACCCAGTTACAAAACTATACCTCAAAAGGCATGTAGAGATGCCATAAAGGCAATGTAAATGCTTGGTCATGGTCACCTAGCATGTAGATGCCTTGGAAGATGACATAAACTTAAAATATAGAAAAACTTGGCAGAAGTGGTGCTAGTAATAGCTACTGACTTACTGTGTGAGGGCGACTTAGAATGTGAGCTTTCAAAACAGAGTGGGAGGGCAATTTTCTCTCATAGAACATTGTTATTTTTCCTACTTCTGGTACAGTTTATATACTAGTAAGGTGGAAAGATTGGTAAGCTTTTCACTCCAATTACTATCCTAAATATGGACTGTTATAATGACATGTGAACATTATTGCTGCTGGAGTGGAGCATATGAGGTCATAATAAGTTTCTTGGACAGTTTTTTCCTGCACTATTTCTTTTTCAAGGAGAAGAAGACATCAAGTAGCTTGTATGCTAAGTAAAATTTATGACTACTGCAGATTTTTTGATGTTTTGCAAGTCACATGTTATCATGTAATAAATCACATGATCTGTCACATTGTGAAAAACAAATGTTAGCATGCAACCTGTTCTAGATGTGTGCAGTGGCTGAGGAGCTAGACAACTCCAAAAGACACAACAATCCAGACAAGCAGAGCTTTGCACTAAGTGCACTAGTGTGTTTTGCAAGAGCTCATCCCAGCAGGTTTTTAGGTACTAGAACTGTACTATAAAAGGTTTGAGAACAGCAAATGGGTTTTGTCAAGGAGAAAAGGATTCTATCAGAAAGGGGTTTTGGGATGGTGTAGTTGGCTAAGGAAAAAAAAGATTCAGAAACACTATTCAAATAGATGTACATCAGAAAGATGGTTGAGTAGAGATTGGAAAGTACAGGAGAAGGTGACTTAATGGGAAGGGGAATTGACCAGTGTCAAGTACTAATTTCAGGAGGAAACACTGCTGGCAGTCAGCAGTACATGAAGCTAAATGGCCAACTTGGCTAGCACACTAGCAATGGAGGTTTTGCCCAATGGCAGATGTTCAGGAGGGAAGAACCTCAGACTAGGGTTGTATACAATGAGAATCATTTAGAACAGGAAGACTTGAGCTCTGCAGCAGAAGCCATGCAGTATAGGTTAAAGAGGTGGATTCTTTCATGCTGTAGTCTAAATTTGATAGTGCTTTTATATCAAAAGGTAAGTAATGTTTTGTAATGTGGAATAGTCTGTAATGCTTTGTTTTTGTATCAGTAATATTTATAAGTGAGACTGTCTCATGTTGGGAGTGTATTGCCAATGCAGGTAATGGAAAACTTGTACAGTAAAAATGGAATGGTAAGTAAATGGCCTTTATAGTGCATATTTTGTAATGGTTGGCTTTGCTTGTTTGGCTTGCATAAAATATAGATGTAAGGAATGTGAAAGTAAAATTATGTGCTCCTGGCATGTAATCAGTTGTGTTGTGTTGGGAGTGTGTATTTTGGTGTTTTTTATGTTCAGCCACTTTTGGGGCCTATCACTGGTCTTTTGACTTAATTTTTGATAGCTGCAACTGCAACCAGTTGCAAAAAATCTGAGATTGCTGATGGACCAGACTGAGACTGCAAAACAACTGCAACTTGCACTCAACTGGTTGTCAACCTGTTGCAACTGGTTTTTTCATGGTCCCAACCAGTTGTTGACAAGTAAAAATATATATATCTAGTGTTTTGCCTGAGTAATCCTGGAGTAATCCAGAGGTTACCCAGACTTGAGCCAGACCCAGCTTGACCCCACTGCATAGGGTACAGGACGGGTCAGATATTTCCAGGGGTTGCTCAAGTAAGCCAGGTATAGGGTTGGATACAGGGTCAGCATACATTTTTGAGCAATATACACAGATAAATGCTTAAACTAATGGTAATACTATTTTCCATCTAAATAGACTCCTCATTCAATAGTGAGAAAGAAATTAACACTGGCAAACAGTGCCATGGATCATGAGATATGACTGATCAATGTTTGCAACAATGATAACAGTGCTAAGGAGGAACTGTTGCTCTAATTGGTATAAAACAAGGTATTGCCAGATAGCTCTAGTCCAGATGAGTACAATAGTGTTGAAATTGAGGAAAATGGTGCAGCAGATCATAAGATATCAGCAAATCAGTGATTTTCAAAACAGGCCTGAGGGCCAGGTCCATTCCATTAAATGATATGTCAATTTTTGTGTTCACAAAAAAAAACATCATTTTACATAACAGTGCAGGACTCAAGAAAAATGGTGCCATAGATATGACTAATTGATGTTTGAAACAATGATGGCAGTGCCAAGAGGAAACCATTGCTTTGATCGGTACTAAACCAGGTATTGTCAGATGGCTCTAGTCTAGGTAAGTACAATGGTGTTGAAATTGAGGAAAACAGTGCAGCAGATTACAAGATATGAGCAAATCAGTGATTTCCAAAACAGGCCTAAGGGCCAGATCCATTCCACTAAAATTCTTGTTGACAATTTTGACATTGAATTTTAATGTAAATTTGATCTAATAAAATGTACACTGTAGTACTATATATGATATATGTAGTGATTTGCATAGGTAGCACTACCTGGCCAAGTCAGGGTACAGTGATAAGCCCCAAAAAGTTCTAATTGCATATAGTTGTAAATTTCAAATTTCTCTTGTTTTTCACAATGTAACAGATCATGTGATTTATCACATAATGACACATGACTTGCAAAACACCAAAAATCTGCAGTAGTTATAAATTTTACTCAGCATACAAGCTACTTGATGCCTTCTTCTTCTTGAAAAAGGAATAGTGCAGGGAAAAACTGTCCAAGAAACTTATTATGACCTCATATGCTCCACTCCAGCAGCAATAATGTTCACATGTCATTATAATGGTCCATATTTAGGATAGTAAGTGGAGTGAAAAGCTTATCAATCTTTCTACCAGAAGTAGGGAAAATAACAATGTTCTATGAGAGAAAATTGCCCTCACTCTGTTTTGAAAGCTCACATTCTGAGTTGCCCTCACACAGTAAGTCAGCAGCTATCACTAGCACCACTTCTACCAAGTTTTTCTACATTTTAAGTTTATGTCACCTTCCAAGGCATCTACATGCTAGGTGACCATGACCAAGCATCTACATTGCCTTTATGGCATCTCTACATGCCTGTTGAGGTATACTTTATTCCTGCACTAAGCATCAACATGCAAAGTGCCATGCCTTTTGAGGCATAGTTTAAAGCAAGGAGGTTCACCCCCTCTTCATATTTCCCCAAACACCACTGCCACCTTCTGACAGCCAATTCTGTCAGGCTCCCTTCATCCTCCAAGTCCACCCACCCACAACTTGACGACACCAAGCCAGTTGGCAAGCTTGTTGGCTAGGTAAACACTTCTTATCTACAGAGTAACTTTCTCTGCCACTACTGGAGAAGTCACCAAGTTTGTTGGCAATAATCATTGACAACAACTGTCAGCAAGGTCGTTGCCAAGACTGACTTTAAAGGGAGTGGAGTAGCACCTTAGAGCACCTTAGAGGTTTCCTCAGCAATACTATTCAGTAGCCTCTCTATAATAAAGTAGCTTACTTAGCTAAAGCATTACACATGTTGTCTACCAGTTTGAATCTTTAGGAACCTGCTGGAACCTGCCTTTTACATTTTTGTGCTTAGAATTATACTAATTCTTCATTAAGTAACCTACAACCTTCATACACTCTTCTTCAGGTTGTTTTTGTGTCTTTGAAGAGAGCTCATGCAGATATCTCTCTAGCATGCATTCAGGTGACTGAGCATGCTATTATTTTGGAGCCCACCATGAGAGTTCATTGGCAGCCAATTACTAAAGAATCCACTCAAAGGTGATGACATTTTTATCATGCTTAAATCATTTTTCCATCTCATATTCATCTCACATTATCTGCAGAATCTTCCTGATGAGCCAATCTAGCCAATGAACTTAAAGCAGTCACCAGGAGACTAATGCTCAATAACATTCCAGACATTTTTCCAAGAAGCCTAGATGACAGTTGGTTACTTAGCCCTCTAACACCTCCTCCAAATATCAATCAGTGCCTTTCCAACTACATACTCCCAACCACCATCAAGTTTTCATCATAGCCAACTTAATTTTCCATTGAACCTAACACCCTGATTGAATCTCCCCACATTATAGAGGACAACAGCTGACTTAGGCTGACACAAGGCCATCATACTGCACCTCAAATTCCAAAAGATTGTGAAGTGGTTAGTAGATAATGACAAGATGGGAAGGTCAGCAGAAAAAGAGAAGTTTCAGTGCAGAATTCCTTAAACTCTATGGATAAAAATAGCATGGCACCTAGAAATTCTTCTCCTGCTTCACTATCCTGATGACCCATATAAAGTGGAAGAAATGTTTAGCACAGGAAACTGATACTTAAAAGGCAATACCACTGCAATGGCATCTGTCCCACCTGCCAGTCGCCAAGGAGGAATTCTTCCTGCCCCATTGCCACAACCTACTGCAGCACCAGCCAGTAATAAGACTGCTGATGCTTCTGAATCTGACAATCAACCACCCATGCTGGACTGACACGTCTTGCCCATTTTTGATGGAGCAACCCTGGTCAGTGGCACCTTCTCCCCCCCCCACCTGCACACTGACATCGGCACCCCATACCTCTTCCTCCTCCTTCTCCAAACTCAGGGAACAGGTTGTCCATTGAAGATGCTCCAGTTCTGCTTGCACCACCCTTGACTCTTGTCACCACCACAGCTCTAACTCCCTCAGGTGCTCAGACTCACTGGTCACTGCCATAACTCTTCTCTGCTCTTGCTCTAACCCAGCACAGGCCTCTCAGAGTTGTCAGTGCAGGTCCTTGTTCTGGGACTGCATCTGGCACAACGTGGCCAGCAAGTGATCGAAGCAAGTATGAAGATGCACATTCTCAGACTTAGCCGCAACGAGATTGGAGGGCCACCCTGACAATGGTGAGAATACTTGCAAAAAGGTAGGAGGACTCTGGAGGGGCAGGGTCTCCACATGACAATGTTTTGGGGAAGGAGATCAGCTTGGCGCAGTCACAGCACAATGCTTCCCCCAGGCCTTTGCCAAACTCACTAATGGGCCACTGGGCTCCTCAAAGTCCATTGGAACAATGGGCAAGGACTTGGAGGAGAAAGGCAATGCTGGGCACTGACTCTCCATGGTGGTGTGAGTACACCGGCGATTGACTATGGTCATCCCATCACCTCCCTCAGCCTCCAGAGAACTCCTCCAAGCTCCATGTGCGACCACTTTCCTACGCCACCCCTCCCCCTTGCTGCTCAGACCAACTACCCTGATTTGCTCCCCTCCTCCCCTCCTCTCCCTTCCTGTGCCCATGCCCACAGACATCTCCCAACATGCCTTGAGGGAACAGCCAAGGTGGTTGTTGTAGCAGTACCAACACATGCCAGGTTTCTCTTTTAAATCAGGGTGTGGCACTGCCAGCTCACATACTGCCCCACAACAATGACAACGATCACACTACAACAGAGTTAGCAGCAGCTCAAGAAGCAGAACCAGGTACCACTTACCAGTGCATTAACATCCCATTACTCCTGGGACAGACTGACTAGGAACAACTCAGGAACACTACACTGAGTAGGCAACATAGTGAAGGCAGGACAAACTGTGGAGATAAGCTTAATTTTTCAACTTTATAGTTGATTTAACAGTTTTCCCACCCCTGCCTCAGAATGAACTACCAGCACAACACACATCTCAAGAGTCTCAATGTTAAAGGAGGGGGGTAATGTCATGACCCATCATTTTTGCTCACTCATCCTGTGCAACTCTCCTGCCATGCGCCTTCCCCGCCATCACCAACGTATCCCAGCATGCCTTACACATCAGCCACTTGCATCACCAACCTGATCCACATCTCTGATTGCATCTCTGATGCTCCCTTTCAGGACGACACCCCTGAAACATGCCATGATAGCTTGCTGTAGCTGGCCCCCACATCTGACTACCTGTAAACTGACCATACAGTTCTGTGCCATGTGTCTCAGCACCCCCCTCAACCTCTCTCCAACATTGTTCTGGTGATCCATCCCACTATAATACTTAAACCTTCATACCATGGTAGTCAGTCCTTAGTCTTGATATTGCCAACTCTTTTATCCAAATCTGTTCTACTTTTTACTGTCATACTAAGTCTTCCAGCTCTTCTCAATCTATTCCATTTTCTGTTTTCATTCGCTGACACTGCTCTAGGTCCTCCAATTGACCTTTTTCTCATTGGACTTTGCATCATCAACACCCAAACCCTAACTTCTCAGTTGCAATAGATTAAGTATCTCTATAAGTATCCCGATGTTCACGCAGAATGATAGAGTTCACAAAGCTCGGAAAACTCGCTGGTCTGGTAAATTTGGAGGGGCCAGCTGGGTGCCTGAGAGTCGACATGTTAACAAGTTGAGATGCAGAAGCCCTCTATATATGCTCTTGTGGACGGGATGGGTTACTATCAATCTCTCAATGATAGAGTCTGGGATAGCACAGTTGAAGCAAGGAAGCAACAAATGCAAGATTTTCGGCATCGCAACCTGCACGAGATAGATATGGACCAATGTGATGATGGATGATTGTTGGTTCTTCTGCCGACCAAAGAGAGGCTAGAGAGGTCAGATTGGGACAAGTTGTGTGTTTCCAAAAGCAGCACCCAGTGCCTGCCATGCATCCAAAGAGAAGACAGGTCTGAAATCTTCAAAAAATTCACGTTCTGGCTGATTTGGAATCGTTTCACAAGACCCGATTTTGCCAAAAAGTCATTGACATCAAAGGATAAGACAGCGTGCATCTTGATACTGAAGCACACAGCTCACGGTTATCTGTAATACTTCTGTATGTACTAAACTAAAGTAGACCGCAAGGGTTGGTGGTAAGCCGTGCCGTTTGCGGCTCAATTTATTTACCGTTGTTTCCGACCACAAGTGTGCGTGCGCCCGACTTCATTCAGCTTCAACTTGTGACACTTGGTGAAAATTTGCAGCTTCTAAATCCTGACCCACGCTAGACAATCTTGAGCCCTTTGTTCTACGCTGCCAAACTTGTGGCACAGCAGGCGCAGTCTTGACCTAATGCATGTCTCTCTCATGGAGCCAGCGCAAACTACGGTTGGCGTCGCTTCTGAAGAGTGGACAAGGAGACGAGGACGCAGAAGGACTGGCTCTTGACCGCATATTGCATGGGCAGAGCATCATTGGAAAGACTGGTACGTTTTTGTCTTCTCGTCAAGTTATTTAGTTTGACGCGTCCGAATAGCGAAGACGACTGAAATCGACGCGATTCGATTTAGTGATACAGATTTAACGGTTGCAGGGGCCCTTGAGTATGGCCAATTTGGTGTGGTTCGTCGGATTTTTTTTATCCAGATCGAGCCCCTGTGCTTCATCACGAGTTCAACAGATCTATGTCGTAACATGTAATCTCAATGGGCGTGTATATGTACGCAAGTCCATTGACAAGAAATTTGCACTCAGAAATCGTGATGTGCGTTTATTCAGTCTCAGTACATGGACCTTGCTGAGGTGTTGCCTGATTTATAGCAATGTTCCCCCCAATTGGAACGCGACATACTGCTACAAGCGCACAAGACTGACTCACAATGGGCTCCACATCTTCTTTGTGCGTTTCAGACACAAACTCATCTCAATCTCGTCATGGATTACGCAGAGGGTGGCAACCTCTGGGATGTTCTTGAATCTAGTCCACTGGATGGCAGAGTCAAGGAATCTGATCTCATGTGGTGGGCTCCTCAGCTCGTCAGTGCGATCCACTGGTGTCATTCGCAGGGATTTGTGCACCGGTAGGCCTCCAAAGCCCCGTCTCAAAGCAATTATTATCATTGAATCTGTTATCCATCAGTGACATCAAGCCACACAACTTCGTACTAACACCAGATGCTCACGTCCTCTTAATTGATTTTGGTTCAGCCGCACCTCTACTGCCTCCTGACTCCACTGGCGCCCAGAAAGTGCAAAAGCGGTACTGTTTCATCCCCTGTGGAACATGCGACTACATCTCTCCCGAGATCCTTCAAGCTCACGAAGAAGCACTGGTTGCGCTCGAAATGGACGATGGCGACACAGCTCAACTTGGTGAAAATCAGGCGTATGGCCGTGAAACGGACTGGTGGAGTCTCGGCGCGATGTTATACGAAATGGCATACGGAAATGCACCGTTCTTTGCCAAGGATATTAGACAGACGTATTTGAGAATCATGGACCATAAGGTTGGACTCTGCGCTTCGCTTTGGTGCATCTCTAACTGTGGTCTAGAAATATCTCCGTTTCAACCGTAACCAGTCTATCTCTCCACAGTATCAAGATTTCCTGCGCCAGTGAGTGGATATCCAGATTGTTGTGGCTAGTAACTTACCCTTTTTAGCCTGTTGACTAGTGCCGAATTTCGTCTCGGGCGAAAGAATGTTCAGGAGATAACTGATCATCCTGTCTTCCGCGGAGTAGACTGGACCAACCTACCCGCTCGTAAGCCTACGTTCTCGTGAAACTCGTGAAATTCTTAAATCACTGCTAACAATGTTGCAGAGCAAGCTCCTTCAGACCTTGATCTTCCGCAATTTACCTACACTGAACCTGGAAGTCTCGCACCTTCCCCTGCTCCCGCTGGATATCAGGACGAGACGCATTCCCAAGGATTTGCATTTTCAGCATTATTTCAATCTTCCACCGCATCGTCATCCCCAGGACTATCTATCTTACGTTCCAAATCTTCTCCTGACCCCCCTCGCCCTATCGAAGAAGACGCCACCGCATCGTTCATCGGATTCAGCTGGGGACCGACACTGGATGCCTTCCCAGTCCCGCAAAATGACGAAGATCTCGAAGGACATACTCTTTCATACATGGACACTCCCCGCCCCTTGCGCACACTGTCAACATATCTCACCCCCAACTCCGCATTTATCACCCCACGATTCTCGGCTCACGCCACCCCACGGCCTGGCGGTCATGACAAATTCACCACACCAGTCCGGCCGAGTGGTCTACCACCACCCGGGACGCTCATGCGCACGGGAACGGTCCGTCGCACGGGCGAACGCCGCAATGTCACGGACCGCGAGGCGATGAAACAGCTCGTCGATTGCGTAGGCATGAGTGCGCGCAAAAAGGTGCTCGAGAGCGGGCGTAAGCCCCGCCTACTCACGCGGTCCGGTAGCACCACCGCAAACGGAGCGCCCACCCGCAAGGAGCTACGATTCACAACGGATCCCATCCCGATACCTAGCCCGAACCTCGTTGACACCGCCCCAGGGACCGATAGTGGAGCCAAGGCCAAGGTCGCTTCGCCGCCCCGTTCGCGCGTTGCGGTCCCTCCGAAGTCTATACTGGTGAACAATCACAACCAGCCAGCCGCATGGTCAGGCTCGGAGGACACAGACTCCGAGGACCCACCGAGCCCCAGCCCGACCCCTCGTCCGGGCTCTGCGATGTCGATATTATCGAGACGGAGCGGAACGCCGACTATCAGTTCTGCGAGGATAGGGACGATGGGTACGGCAGCGAGCACGAGCACGATGTTGGGTGTTCCGACGAGCGCCAGTGCGCGGTCGTTGAGTTTTAGTCACTCAGTGGATTTGACTGAGTCATTTCGGAGCCAGCTTGCGGAGGATCGGATGGAGAGAGGGAAGGATCGGATGGAGAGAGGGAAGGAGCGGGAGGAGAGTGGGTCGATGACTAGTAGTGGGACTTATAATGAAATGGAGGGTAGGTTGGCTTCGATAATGGGAATCATTCGAGGGGTGGAGGAAGGGCTGGCCAAGGTGGCTACTATGTTACAGTGATTATTTATAGTACGATATTAGAGTATAGAAGAGGGATCATGCTGACATGTTCCGCTAAAAAACCGACTGGTCATTAATATTTTCCATCATTCACTGTAGTTGTAGTGTTGTACCAGCTAAGTATACCACGTGAATTTAAAGTTTAAGAAAGCGATGACTTCCATACGCTTGCAGTGGGTTATCGATTATCCCTTACGTCGCGGGCGGCCCACCATAGGTAGAATGCACCGCGAGGTCCCATTCGGAAACGTCCACATGCTGAATCCACACAAACCAGCTGATGCTTACGGGCGAGTTTGTGATACTCGAATTTCGCGAATCGCGATGTCACGACTTCGTTCTGGCTGTTCAAATATTCAAATCAGATAATATGTAGTCCACAAAAGCCAGACTGACGAGTCACTCGGGTCGATAAAGTTCATGTACATTTACATACAGTGCGCGTGGTCACTTCAATCAACAAGTCAATTTCGGTACCAAGAATTTTTATAAACGGAATCGATGGTTCAGCCCCCAAGTTCAACTTTCCCCGAGCGAATACTTGATAAACATTTTGGGCAAAGTTGTTCGTCCCCATTTTGTTAAGGAAAGGTTTCAGAATGAAGTAGCGGCAATCGCATTCCTCAAGGCGGGGAATCTCTCACAGTACAACATCCTTGTCGACGAGAAGACCTGCAAGATCAACGCCATTCTCGATTGGGAGTACGCCGGTTATTATCCACCCGCGTTCGAAGGAGCTTGATATTCTACAGCTATGAAAGATGAAGAAGATGATGTCGAGAAATTGTTTGAGGTCATTAAGAAGTGGCGTGTATGATTTGCATATCTTGTTTCCTGTCGACGATATACCCAGGCAACGTACGGAAGACCCTTGAATGCTTTAATAGTTGAATCTATTAAGACCGTCCGGATTCTTCTAGCTGCAGGTGCACACATTACGAACACCGCTACACTCAAGAGCGCTGTAAGGAACAGCTGTATCGAGATTAACGATTTTCGTGTAAAAACAAAAGCTACGCCTCACAGCGTCCTGAAATTCCTAGATTCGTGCCGTTGATGCTATGTTTAACAAGAGCCTGTTGTACAATCAAGTGACAGTTCAAGAACTGATGATGATAGAAGTACACTATAATGATCACCATATCGGACCTCTCTCGGACCCCTCTCTCGAAGTCAGAGACCTGGAGTTCATCCTCCAGCCCCAGCTTCCTGCTGAATCCTACCCACGACCTGGGTCGTAAGTCTCGATATCGCCTCAACCACGTCATACAATGCAGGAACAAGAAATGGTTCCCTACACTCCTTCTGGAAGTCCGTCAAGGCAGTCTCTGCCTCAATTCTCATCCTCGTTTCCGCCTCGAGTTGTGACTGGAGCGCTTGCAGCTTCTCCCGCAGCGCTATAGTGCCACCGAGTATTCTCAGCTCAGCACTTTTTCAATGAATGAATGTATAGAGGTGAAGACGTACCGATCTCCTGTGAAGACTCTCGTGGAGGCACAGAGTGCCCTAGTGTCTCAAGCTCTGAGATGATAGAGGTCTCACGACCTAGATTCCCTTCTATATACCCTCGTACGGACTGCAGCTCGAACATTAACCTGTCGATCTTAATCAAAGTGTGTCTATTCGTGTTTAGCAGACGACTTGAGTCAGAAGGCGGACGACGGGGCCGAAATTCGGGAGGGCTGAAGCTGCGGCTACGTTTTCGGGAGGTAGTGGAAGACGGCATGGTGTTGTTCGGTATCCGGATTGAGGAACGTGCTGAGAAAGTAAGTCCGGGTGGTATCTGAGGGCGAATGCGTGACTAAGTGGTAAGAGGAAACGAGAGACTGGGTACTGACTGGGTCGGAGCTCTCGGTATAAAGAGAGTGTGAAGGGATCTAGTGCGATTCTCTCTTGAGAAGAGAAGAAATAAAGGAAGACGTTCGGCTTACAACTGGTGACTCGGCAAGAACCTTGATGGGTCGCTGAGGATGGTATGAGGAACGAGAGGGGAAGTTTACTACCGGAAGAAGGTACTGTACCCTGGGAGTAGTTTGCCTCGATGACGATATTGACATCGGAGAATCAAACTGCCTATTGGCATTAGGTACAGCCTTGAACTCAAACCAATATAGACGCCCGTAGTCTTCTCAAGAGAAAACGCAGAACACACCAATTGCGGAGGCGCCGTCTGCGGTGAGAGTATAGACGACGCGACAGAGTCTCTGTGAGCAAGAGTTCGAGAGGACTGCAGAAAGAAAGAAAGTACGAAAACGAAAAAAATAAGTTTAAGATAGACGCCCGCTAAGAACACGTGTCAAGGACTTGCTTCAGGAAGGATCGGCTCCATTGGCTCGCTTTTGGGTATCTTGAGCTCTGAAGCCATACTATCAAGGAGAAGCTGTGCCTCGGTTTGCGTCCTGCCCCGCGTGCGCCCCGTGATGATTTGTGGATCCAACATCACGCTGAAAATTAAATGTCAGTCATAGTACCCATTCGGAGATCGCGCATGCATGACGTACGTCCCAGCCGGGCTCTCTCGTAGACTGAGCTGACAACTATGTAGTTGTTCTGTTAACATTTCTAAACACTCCAAGGATTCTTTCTCATACATTGAAAGTTCCTTCAACAAGCGTTGACGGGCCCCCTCGGGATCCTGGCCCCATATCCGTGTCGACAGGTGTCTGCGCAGAACCTGGCATATGCCTTTGTCATTATGGAAGAAACAAGGTCTCAAGCTTCTTTACGCACACTTCGAGTTGGGACCGCTGGCCACATGAATGCACATTCTCCTTTTCCGCCTGGTAGAGCCCTGATTAACGTCTTTTCCTTCTTGGGATGGGGTAGCTTCAAGGTCAGTAGGTCCTCCCTCAGGATATCCATAGCTCTTGGACTGCCTGGGTAGAATTCTCGCGCCTTGGGACCATGATATTGAACATTTACGACGAGATCCAGGGTGTCGGGCATTGCTAGGAGAACGCGAAAGTTTGAGGCTGCGAATTTTCAAAGTTCCTAACTAAGTATCACGTGATTGTCGTCATAAGTGTCTAACACTCTTGGAATTTGCAAATTCAGGCCATTGAGCTGATGGAGGTGAAGGCAGCGCGTATCGATAGCATTGGATATCGCAATGCGTTCAAACAGGTAATTTATAGTTTATATATGATGATCATACTGTTGGAAGTGTACCAACGTTCCTATAGATCTCAAAACACTTAATAACCGACACTGACAAGATAGTCGGCCAATTTCTCGACAACAGGAGTCGTTTCAGCAGCTTGCAGAGGTTGGTCATATTCAGCGACGAGTATTGCTTGTGTAGTCTTAACGACCACGATACCATCGGCCTAGTGAAGATGAGTCTTTAACCAAATCGAAAGCGTGTGATCATAATTCGTTGACGCACCTGCTTCTTCCCATAAAGACTACGATCAGTATTCTGAACAATGAAGAATTTCTGGCCGCGTAGGCGCAGTCCATTGGATAGTGCACTGTCTGGCGAATTCACAGCACTAATCAGAGCCGTCTCGTCGTCTGGACTCAACTACACGAGTGTCCCACGTCAGTTTCTCAGAAATTCGAATGGTATATGTACACATACCGTGTATCCTGCAGAAGAAGCCCAAACTCCACGTTGTAGACCTACGATCGCGGCTCTTGTAACCTTGCCAGACCCAATGAGTTGTTCATCGACATAGCCTGAAGGTACCTTCAGCCCTTTCAGATACAGATAGAACCAGAAAAGTTTACCTTGCCAGGACATACTGAAATATTGAAGTTAAAGGGACGATGGCGCGAGAAAACAATGGAATAGGAGGAGAGGTGAGAGTTAAACGAGTCCTTTCGGAAACAGAGTCGGAGATGTCCTAGATAACTTGATCGCGTAAGGCTCGGCTTGTGCCGAACCCAGACCTCCACAATTGAATTTTGAATATCGAAAAGTTAAACACTCTTTACTTTCGAGTCTCCTTGAATGGCCCAACAGTGTACCAATGGAATGAGTTGCTATGTCACTCGAAGCTTATACTCTGCTTGTGTGATGATGCAGTTCTTGGTATTGATTCATGGTAAAGGGCGCGCGTATATCAGGTGCTACACTCAGATTTTGTAACAGTTTGTACCATTTGTTTTGTCAAAACGTTAATTTCGTGCATGTCAAGTTGCAGCGGCTTAGTTTGACAAAGTCCGGACAAAGATTACGGTCCCTATCACCATCAATTACAAAGATGGCTCGGGTTTGAGATTCTCCAGTCCACCAATCTATAACTTAACCTGCGATTCACGAGAGGGCCCAAGCACTCTTAGACACACATATATGCTAAGTCGCAGTAATATGATCATCTAAAATTCGCTTGACGGGCTCAGAATTCGTGCGTACGATACTAGTCATTTTGAGCTCCCACTCAGCTGTATCCGTTCCATTCGTTCCTCCTTATGTCCTTCCGGAACTACGTCCCACTTCCGTCCTCCGATATCCTCCAACTGACGTGAGTTGTAGATGAGGGCGAGAACACTGCGGTGCCTAGATATGAAAAGTCTGCAGCCTCTAAAGGACAGTGACAAAGCTGTTGTTGCAGAACAGACAGCGATGGACTGCTTCTAACAATTCTTCGACGATCCAGCTACATGCTGCTTCTGGCAGCCAATTACTACTGGGTGTATTGGGCGTCGAGAGCGGGAGGAAAGCTTTGCGGCTACATCCAATACATGTCCGAACAAGAGTCGTTGAAAGGATGAAAGTAGTGACCGAACAGCGAGCTACAAATCTCATTTAGCGACTTGCGAAACACGCCGAAGGGCCGAACATACCCCATGTATGGCCGTTAGTACAAACGGCAGTGGTTATATCCTGTAGTGGAACTTCGACTTTACATGCAGGACAAAGTTCGTTGAAAGTGTTGGTGACCAGTATGTCTTGTGAGTTAGAATATACTACGGCCTGTGAGATGTTTTGAAGCCTTTTTCCCTCAATAGAAAGGTCCTCCGGTGACCCAGGAAGCAGTGATTGTACCACCATGCGTAGCACAAATGGTATGTCGTTGGCTACGAAAGAAAGGTGGGGGAAGTCAACAACGAATATCATATGTTAAAAGGACCATACGAACGAGTGAGAAGGTCTACCACAGCTGTCAGATGACGAATGATAGTTCGTAGGACACGATGGGAGATCTTATTGAGAAGATCTTGCGCCACATGTCCACATTCGACTTGTTTTTGCTCGTCCCTGATATATTTCTATGAGGCAAAACAATTATCAGAACTGACACGATGCAACAAGAGAGATGGCCTACATACCCACACAAAGTCTGCCATAGACAAACGCATGCGCAAGGAGAAGAGAACATCCCAGCCGAAAAGGTGCCGAACCAAGCTGGTCCTGAAGATCCGCCGCAATTCTGGCGTCATACTTGCCCATGTAGGGACATTCACAAGGAGAGAGTGATCATCGCTTTTTGGCTTTAGTATCGCCAATATTCGGGGATAAAGGATGCTGAGTTTCGTCCTGTCTTGAAGATGAAAAAAGAAAGGGCGAAGGAGGTAAAGGGGCGCTAATCCGGCTGCTATTTGCGACATGAGTTCGGGAAGCAGAGGAGTTGGGGAAGAACATACTGATCTTCGCTCCGTTTAGCACTGCTTGGAGCTCATTGACAAGGGCATCATTCTCATTCTCATTCCACAAACCGGATACTAATAGAGTGCTATTGTGTTTAGCATCATGCTTGTAGCTGAAATCTGAGGGACGAGAGGCTCTACAGGGCGAATGTCAGGTACTATCGTACATTGGACGAGAAAAGGTACGTACTCTTGAATCCATATGAACGTGGCAGAGCCATCATAGGATGTTAGCCCAGTTATGCGATTCATGTCACCCGAATCAACATCATTTTCGGTCTGCGCGAACACTGATCGTACAGTCTGTGACAGCTTTTCTGAGATCACTGCATTGTCATCAGTTGGCGGAGTCATCGTTGGTTCACCCGAAAGATTGTATACGATATGGAAGGACCCGTCAAATAAAGTCAAAACTAGGATATCTTGCCTATTGATATACTGGATGCCCGACGCGGGATGTAGAGAAGAGGAGCCCACTGAGAGCTTTTGGGTCTTCAGTCGATAAGAACGAGAACCCGACCAGCCTAGATCTGATGATGAATGACGCCACAGATAGAGCTTTCCGGGTTTGCAGTATACGAGAATACTCTATGAGAGACAGTTGTACGTTGGAATTCGGCGGAAAAACCACTACGCACTCTTTTGTGCGAGACTTCAGTCCAGGACAAAGCCGTAACGCTCGTTTTGTCTGGTTGACTGATCTTTTCGTTGGCGTCAAATGTTAGAGATAACTCTGGGGGGTCTGAATGCGCTTCGCTGTTATATGATTGGATTAATTTTGATATCTGGACGCTTCCGTCAGCAGCTGCACAGGCCACGAAAGCCTCACCTATCAATCGCATGTCAATAATTTCCCGGGAACGAGTTTTAAAATGTACTTGCAAATTCCTGCTCTGACTGGAGTCCAAGATGAACAGGATACATGTGTCAGCCACGTTTCCGCGACATGGACAGTTAGGATATGCTGCACGGTCTCATTTGGGGAGTATCTATTCATTATTAAAAGAGTCGGACCAGGAGATGTTGCTTTCGTACCTCAAGAACACGAGAGAACCTGCTCTATTTCCAACAATGAGAAGGGATCCGTCAACAGGTGGGGTGGGGGTCAACCCAAAGTCAGCTCGTGGAGACCAAGTCATGCCTAGGAATAATGAATTAGTAGAATATTGGATATATTTTTGTTGACCTGACTTGTTATTTGGGAATTGAGAGTTTGTATAGTCTGTCCTGTTGAAGTAGTATCTCCTGCAAAGGTGTCAAGGAGAAAGGGCGTGACCTCGCATGCCTCCCGAATAAAATGAGACCCTTGATCAGCCTTCAAACGTTTGAATAACCTACTTTGATCCATTCTCCTTTCAGGCAGTTTTTTGATGCTGTCCAAAGGGTGAGGTCCATGTTAGAGGTTAGACCTGCAAGGACGCATCTGAGATATGAAGTCAGGAAGAAGCGTGAGACATCTCAAATAGCGCAGACGAATGCGCACCCAGAATCTGGAGAAAGGCCGCTCGGGGAGAATACGACATCCCATAAAGCGACGTCGATTGAACCCAAAGATGCAGCACCCCATGCTAATGCAATGAGCTCCAATCCGTCAGCATTCGGGTGGGCAGTCTACCTTGAGAATATTCTGGCCATCTTGGCAGGTCCGACTTCTCAAAAGGGACGATGGTCCTGAACCAGCCGATCGAGGGTCTACTTTCACGCTCTTCCCTTTCCTTGACCGATCTGATGGCTGAGGACACGTCAAAGTGCACGCCATGGTCCGGAGTCTATTGAGAGTGAGTTCATATACGCACGACGCGCTTTGAGCGTTTACCATGATATAAGCGGCAGTTTTCGTTGCGAAACATGCTTGGCCGTCACCAGACCATTGCAAACATTTCACCGAAGGGTAAGATGTAACAGTGGGAACATTGAGAGTCGTATACACCGGTTGAGAGGCCATTCGGTTGGTAAAGAGACAAATGGCCAGCGAATAACCAGTTCAACGAGTGGTATAGACTTCAAGTCACGTCCGTCAGCCAGACATAAGACGCGTCCCGGCTGAGACGCGTTTAGGATCGGGATGGGGATCTATGGATCAAACTGATTGGAAGTCAGGCTTTCAGGTAGTGCTAACAGATTTTCTTGTGGAGTCTTGAATGACGGGAAGCTCTTGAGGAGCTCTTGATGATTTCTAAGTCAAAGCTCAGAGAAGACTGAGAGAAGACCGAAACACGCGGAGAAGTGCCTCATGTTTGGCAAATGCTTGAATAATAATCAATCAATTTATGTAAGACGCCGGCCGTGGACTATGCCGAAGAAGCTTGAAGGCCGGGCCGACTCGCGTAATAGTCGAACAGAGGTCGAGCGAGCTTCGGACACTACATAAGTATATCCTTCGAGTGCAACTTTTTATTGGTACCTACAAAAGTCAATAGTTCTTTGACCCGAAAATAAATTACGCTTCCTCACACAACTTGAAATGTTACATTGGCAAGTCCAAATAGCACCCAGCATTATTCGAACACAAGATGTATGTAAACATAACATACCACGGAGAGACTTGATTATATTGATGTGGTCCTTAATACCAGCTGGGACAAGGTGTACATTCTTGAACATGGCATATTATGAGGGACTTCATTATACCGGCGTTATTGGACATGTGGTGCGCGA
>JABAKA010008082.1:0-20768 GCA_018857285.1 Termitomyces sp. Mi166#008 | reverse complement strand
ACGGTGCTGGATTGACTTTGTCGTTGTGTTGTCTTATACCTAGGTCATTTCATTCCCAGCATCGCGTACGTTTTGATTCGTTCGTGTTGTGGGTATGAAAAAACAAGCACATAGATTTGGGACATGGACGATTGGAAATGGTCAAGGAACGATTGATCAAATAGACCAGGCTATTTCAGTTGGATTCAGCCATATCGGTATGGTAAAGTATTGACATCCATCGGGTGTCCTAATCTCCTTCGCCGCTTACTATAGATACCGCTCAGTCATATCAAAATGAAGTTGAAGCCGGCATTGCGATCCGTGAAAGTGGACTTGCCCGCCAGGACATATTTATTACGACTAAATTCTCTGGGAGGGATGGCCTCGATATTCCAACATCTATTCATAACAGTCTGAAAAATGTAAGGTTTTATGTCCTGTATGACAGCATTAGATTAACACTAATCAAAGCTCGGGGTTACCTATGTCGACCTGTACCTCATCCACCACCCTAGTCTTGCCGTGCCGGACGTTCCAACTGCTTGGAGACAGATGGAAGAGCTCAAGGAAAAGGGTTTGGCTAGGTAAGTTTGTGAGAATAGATGAAGCATAGTCAAATTGATGTCGTTCTCAGGAGTATTGGCGTCAGCAATTTCGGTGTCGCTGATCTTCAGATCCTTCTTGCTTCTGCTAAAATCAAACCTGCTGTAAATCAGGTAGTGTCAGCATTCTCACAAATTGCAACGCGAGATTGACGTTGTGTAACTAATAGATTATGCTCCATCCTTATGTATACTCGATGCACAAGCCGATTGTGGAGTTTGGTGCCAAGCATGGTATTGTTACTGAGGCATACAGCTCTTTAATGCATGAAGATATTTCTCTATCAAACAATCACGAATTTTGACTTTATCTCACAGCCCTATCACCCGACTCCCAGGCGGGCCTCTCGATAAACCTCTCAATGAGATAGCTAAGCGCCTTAATGCAACACTCGATCAAGTACTCTTTGCATGGGTCAAAGCCAAGGGTGCGGTAGTTGTCACGTAAGCTTTAATCTTAAGTGTACCGAGTTGCGGATTCAAAGACCTCATAGCACGAGCTCCAAGAAATATAGACTTGAAGGGTATCTTCGTGCTGCTGATCTCAGTACGTCAGCCTGATTTATTATCAGGAACTGTTCCATAATACATGCATTCGATCGCAGCGTTAACGCCTGGAGATATAGCTGACCTCGACGAGGCTGGTGCGAAAGGGGACTGGAACTGGTCGTACTTCCTATTTCAGACCATGTTCGTCTTGTTTCTGGGTGGGATGAGTTGGTGGTACCTGACTTGAAGTTGGCTGAGCCACGGAGATCGTTATATCACGAGGAACATTGTAACACCAAATTCTGGTATGGGTTTATTAATGATTGTTGTGTCTTGTAGATCTCTAACGAAAGCTCGAATCGTCGTTTCTATTTATTAGTGAGCTGCCTTAAGTATCCGAGTCGGACCCGTACATAAAGGGTCATCATACTTTGAGTTTCAAGTCTCCGACTATGTACATAATATATAAGTATGCCTATGCCTATCCCTTATTGCTTCTGCGGTGCTCCTTATAGTAATGGAGCCCTTGACAGACGCCTTATGGCAATAAATCGACTCGGAGGCAAAATGAGCCTCTCATTCAACATCTTTCCAACATCCTTAAGGTCAAACTTGTACTATTAAGTATGCCTTGGGATCCCATCCGACTCAATGACGGTCAGTTTCTTCTGTAGCTGAACAAATTTGCTCACCGTGTGTTGGCCTTTTGTGCAGATTATTTTGTTCCCAGTATTGCGTGCGTCTTGACCTCTTCATCGTCTTTATCCTTTTGACCAGACGACTCGGTATTATACTAGGTTTGGAACAGAGAATCTCGGGAACGGACAAGAACCAATTGATCAAGTTGAACAGGCTCTTTCAGTTGGGTTCAGCCATGTTGGTGCGTATGATGATTCATCTGAGGCCTTGTTATCTGTTCATATGATTTGCAGAGACTGCACAGGGATTTCGAAATGAGGCCGAGGCTGGTGTTGCCATCCGCGAAAGCGGACTCGCGCGCTCGGATATATACATTACCACCAAGTTTTCTGGACTGAATGGCCTCGACATTCCAACATCTATAAAGAATAGTCTGAATAATGTGAGGATTTGATTCCAGGGTAGCAGTGTTATATTGACGGTCTTGACACAAGCTCGGGGTTACCTATGTCGACCTTTATCTCATCCATCACCCTAGTCTTGCAGTCCCTGATATGGCGACTGTATGGAAACAAATGGAGGAACTCAAGAGGAGAGGTTTGACTAAGTCAGCTGATTGCTCAGAAAAGGTGAACCTAAGCTAAAAGTTGCCCAGGAGTATCGGTGTCTGCAATTTCGGTGTGCTAGACCTCAAGATACTATTGGCTTCTGCCAAGATCAAGCCTGCTGTAAACCAAGTGTGCATAAGTGGCTTTACTGTTCCTCGCGCCGAGAGACTGACATACGTATGCGTGAGAGATCGTGCTTCACCCCTACGTGTTTGCTACGCAGAGGCCGATCATGGAGTTCGCAAGTGAACATGGTATCGTCACTGAAGCTTTCAGTATCCTGATGTACGGAGTTGTTTCTTTTGCCTGGTCTATTTGAGAGGCCTAACCTACCTGATTTGGACCTGCAGCCCCGTCAGTCGCCAACGCGGCGGGCCTTTGGATAAACCGCTCAGAGAAATTGCAGCGCGCCTGGCCGCAACACCCGACCAAGTCCTTCTTGCGTGGGCTAAAACCAAAGGAGCAGTGGTCGTCACGTAGGTTTATATCACTTCTTCAACAATTTCGTTTGCTTGAAAATATTTCTGAAGAACGAGCTCCAAAAAACGGAGGTTGGAAGGATATCTTCGTGCTGCTGACCTCGGTATGCTGTTCGTTCTCAGGATGATGAGCCTCAAGGTCCGCTTATCGTGTTCAACCACAGCTTTGACAAGTGAAGATATACGTGACATCGACGAGGCTGGCGCAGGGTCCGAAATTATGGATTTCCTCACCTCACTCGAGCTGCGTCTACCAACTGTTGTCATTCTACTGAGTACGGCATTACTAGTCATGGGGTTGAGTAGACTCGGATGTGCAGTCCGTGACATCCTGTAACGCATTTAGCAATCAGCATTCTCAAGTTGATTGCTCATCTAAGGGTTGCGGAGTACAGCATCGCTAGCCCTCGGGTGGAACATCGACTCCTCAATGGCCCCGATCTGCAGCATGTCCCTGCAGGCTCGGGTATGGTCGGTTCGTCCCGACAAAAATGGCAGGTAACTCGACATTTCGAATGGTCGGCTATCTTTTTAGTATGCTGATCTGGTTCACTGCAATGTCATTCTTCGGGCTCCCGAAATATTCCTTCCGAAACATACATCACATAGAAACCGTTTCTTTAATGGGCGTCACTGAACAATTATGAAGTTCGAGTCGCTTCATCCGAGGCATCCTCGAGTCACAAGACAACTTCTTCTATTCTATACATCACAAGTACACTTGTCCCTTGGCTGACCTAAGTACCTACCCTGATCGATTCAGGAGACGCTCGGTTCTCAGAGACGTATAAGTAGTAACTTACGACTTGACAACCAATCGACCTCTCTTCTGCACTACTCACCAGGTTTGTTTCTGCCTTCTTTTTATCTCTTCCAGCTAGCCTGTCCCGTTCTTTATTCAAGATGCTAGAATATCACTCTTCTCCAAATCTCTCTTTCATTCACGGATCCACAAACTTTAACAGTCATGCTCTCTTGACGACTTGTTCATGCCTGCCTTTTATTACTCTCTCTTCTTTCCAGTCTTTGCACAACTATTGCGGCCTTTCTTGAAGTTCGACACATCAAAAGGCAAGAACGGTGGGGCAGGAACTACCACGACTACAGATAGGAGCACCATCATTGACCGACCAGGTGGTCATTAAGTATATGCCAATGTTATAAGACAATGATGGATTGAACATGCGCTCCAAGGTTTCGGCTCCAGATCCCGAGCTGTCTAGTGAAAACGGCGTGAACGTCGAAACGGGCGCTCTGGGTATAAATGCGAGGCCCAAGGGCTGAAGAGGTGCTAGTCCGGAGCATTGCAAAATCAGTTAGCCCCATCTCATTCCTGCAGGATTGGCATCCAGGCGCTAATAATGAATGGTTTAATGGGCATTGCACTTCTCTCCCGACTCGCAGCTCCGATGGGGAGGGTTTAATCCACGAAATTAGACTGGACTTGTCCGGTTTCGTCGCCCTGGGTTTCGTGGACTCCTAAATAATTGCATAAGGTAGTCCGGACGACCTAGCGCACAGTACGGCAGTGAATCAGCTGCTGACTATCGTGAGTCTGAATTGTACTTGAGGTAACACTTTATATCTAATCTCGGGATCCAGGAGTTGCCGAAGTTTGCTACGAAGATATTCCTGGAGGGTTATGTACTTGATATTTAATCTCGGAGTCCAGGAGCTGCCGAAGTTCGTCAATTTCTGCCCTACGAAGATATTCCTGGAGGGTGTCAGTGGTGGCTCGCTCTTGCTGAGTCTTCGGGATCGCCCGTCAAACTTTTTCTTTCCGTTAACGGATGTCACAAGTTGCATTTCATGAGTAGGCTTTAGGTTGCCCGCGTTTGGAGCGTCGCTCGGTGTACCTGGGGCTGTATTTGGATGCGGCGGGCTACCCATCGTAAGTCACTTTCGCTATCTTCAAAGGTGCAGCAATAGTCATGGACTTTGTCAGACACGTTGCCGTGCAAGGTGATATTTCTGGTATGAGGATACACTGATATAGAACAACCGATCATCTTCCAGGCTTACATGTCTCCATGTGCGTGTGAAGGGATCTTGACTGGTTCCAAGGTCAACATCGCGCACCAGACCGCAAGCTATTGGTGCATGTAAAAGGCTAGCTTCAGACGCAGGGTTGTTGGACGCCCAGATCAATCAATCGCAGATTGCTGATGCCTCCCCAAACGGGCGGGCATTGGTACGTCCCAACCTTGGTATACGTCTAGACTGCGAGGATGCTGACGAGCCCGGCACAGTGAATTCGACCAGAGACTTTGCCTCGAATGTTCAACTTCTCAGCCGATAACTGCGCTGGACGGGGCCACTATCATCAACCTGCGCACTGTGGTATTTGGAGAACTCATGAATGACGTCATTTGATGTTTGGGATGGGAAGTTTGTTCGTAACCAACAGTTATTTACTGCTACTTAACGGTACGTAGCAGGCGAAGATCAATACGAAGGTTGTGACTAAGAGTGGGACTGAGGCGTTCCGATTCTCTGCGCCGCACGAGGTGCAAGGGTGTACATATCTTGTCCGCAGCGTCGATTTGTGATCATCGCAGGGTTGGATTCTTTTCTATGGGGATGACTGTGTATCAATGATATTTCAGAGGTACGACGTTGTTATTCTCGCACCCAAAAAGTCCTGATCAAATCCGGCGATGGCCCGTACTCGACGGTATGCGACGACGCAGACGCAGTGATTCTTAGTAATTCCTATCCAGTTCGGGTCATTTGAGCGGGTACTGTTTACCATCTGTTCCATCAGTCAAAAACCTAACGAACGGCCATTTGGATTGATGCCCGCCGGGCCCCATTCCACGACTTTGAGCTTTATGTTTTCGAATTTGGACGTGGAAGGCTTGGTTTGAATAGTCCGATGAGTCGCATGTTCTAGGCGTGTTGTCCAGTATATCATGGCTCCTGTGTGTTTCATGCGGAGAGATATGCTTTACGGGCATGAACGCTAAATGAAATGTTATCCCGTTGGATCTTGCCGAGCTGAGTTCTGACGATCCAGTCACTGTCAATGATCATCGCGAAGTATTCTGCGTAAGACAAGGATCATATGAGATAATCGGCCAGATTTATTTGAGTAGACCATATATGTAGGAGTTGGATGGTTAGTGTACCGGTTTACAGTGATTGAAAGCGGCAGAGAGGGTAGAACTGAAAAGATAATCAAATGTCAAGGACCGTGATGATCAATCAATTTGTAAATGGAGTGTCAGGGGTCTTTGAGCGGTGTAAACCATCACTTGTAAAGCAATCATAATACCGTTTACTACTAACCACTGTACAGCTGCGTTCACGAGCTTCATTCTCATCCTTCCTTTACGACTTACTGTGCCTTATTGCCGTGCTGGTTCTCGGTATCAAAAGCCTCTGGGGCAGTTTGGGCGTGTTCTAGGCCAAGGGCAGATCGCCAGCGATTCAGTCATTCATGTCTTTTCCGAGGCGAAACATGCCGGAGCCGGAGGAGCTCACTGACGAGGAAAACGACGACACTATTGACCCGGAGCTGCGTCTGCGCACCGTGCGCACAGCTGCGTCGGCAATTGCAGAGTCAATAAAGTCAGAACAGCGTGCGGAGCGGAGGAAAAGTATTAGGGCGAGGTCGAGGTTTTTTCGCAGGAACACTACCTCCAAAAAATCGCAGCCCGCCCCTGTGGAGGCAGGCCCATCCAAGGTTCCGGGCGTACGGCGAAATGTATATGTCAATTACCCATTGTCGGCCATGGAGGTAGATCAAAATGGCGAGCCGGTGGTACGGTATCGGAGGAACAAAGTACGAACAACGAGTAAGTTTTCTTCCATTCATATTTTCTCTCTTTCTAATACTATTCAGAATATAGTATCATCACGTTTGTCCCAAAGAATTTGTATGAACAGTTTAGAAGGTTTGTGATCATCAATATGTCTACATTCAACACTGACGATTCGTTCAGAGTGGCCAACCTGTTCTTCTTGGCACTCGTTGTCGTACAGCGTCAGTTTTGATTCATCATTGCTTTCTTCCTGCTGAAGACCCCAACAGTGTTCCCCGTCTTCGGAGCTGCTGCCGGCAGTATATCAGTTTTACCGCTAGCGTTTATTCTAGCCGTCACAGCGCTCAAGGATGGCATAGAAGATTACCGACGTGGCATGCTTGATGAGGAAGTCAACAATTCGGGCGTCACAAAACTTGCCGGAGGATGGGTCAACGTGAACCAACCTACTGACCCTCGGTCATGGATCGAGAAACTGTTGGGCTTGAATCCGCCGGGGAGAGTGTCCAAGGGCGTACGGAAGTTGAGGGACCGAGAGGTGGGGAAAGCAGAGGCTGGAATGAGGATTATGCTGGACAGGGCAGGCGAGTCGAGTACGAGCTTCCAGACAGCGCCCGACGCCAGCAACGTCGATCTTCACCGCCGTGGTGCAGGGGGCCGGAGACTTGATGACATACAGAGCATTGATTCTCATAGCTATCCTCCCTCGTTACCACGCGAGGCGTCTCAGTCATCGCTCGGAGATTCCTCGACGACTTTGGCAAAGGCTCCATCGGATCCGTTCGGCTCAATGTCGCAATATCAGCAGTCGATCCACTCCCATTCTACTATGGGTGTTATTGACTGGGAAAAGCGGATAGGTGGCACTGGACGCTGGGAACGAACTCTTTGGAAAAAGCTGGAAGTGGGGGATATTGTTCTACTTCGGGACAACGATCAAGTGCCAGCAGATATCGTGGTTCTCTCGACTTCAGACGCGGATAGTATGTGCTACCTGGAGACGAAGAACTTAGATGGCGAGACCAACCTTAAGCCCAGAAAAGCCGTCAGAGGAACGTCAACTATCCAGTCTGAGGAGGACATTGAGCGCGCGTCTTTCTATCTCGACTCAGAGCCACCACATCAGAACCTGTACCTGTACCATGGAGTGCTGCGTTACAAGGATCCAGTAACGGGGGGGCAAAAGCAGGAGTCTGTCACTATCAACGAGCTCTTGCTTCGTGGATGTATGCTGCGGAATACCAACTGGGTCATTGGGTTAGTGGTATTCACAGGTGCAGATACCAAGATCATGCTGAACGGTGGTGACACCCCGTCGAAGCGGAGCAAAATCGAGCGGGAGACCAACTTCAATGTCCTCGTTAATTTTATAGTGTTGACTCTGATGTGTCTGATCTCAGCCATCTTGAGTGGTATTCAGGACTCGCGGTCCGCCACAAGCGCCTCTGTCTTCGAACAGGATGTCGACCCTACAGACTCTGCTGTCGTTAACGCCCTTGTCACATTCGTGTAGGTCTTGATGCATACACAGGGTTAAAGGCTTTCTAATCAAGTAAAATTCCAGGTCCTGCCTGATCGCCTTCCAAAACATCGTCCCCATCTCGCTCTACATTTCCATCGAAATCGTGAAGACCATTCAGGCTTACTTCATTGCTCAAGACGTCGACATGTACTATCAACCCTACGACACACCGTGTATACCTAAGACTTGGAATATTTCCGACGACCTTGGCCAGATCGAATATGTCTTCTCGGACAAGACGGGCACGCTCACGCAGAATATCATGGAGTTCCAGAAATGTTCTATTCGTGGCGTCGCTTATGGCGACGGCATGACGGAAGCCCAGCGTGGTGCAGTGACTCGCGAAGGGAGGGCAGACACGCTCGACCCAGAGGAACTCAACGAGAAGCTCGCAACGCTCAAACAACAGATGCTCAGCACCATGGAACGCGCGTTCAAGAACCGTTATCTCCAGTCCAACAAAATGACCCTGGTGTCGCCACAGCTTGCCGATGACCTGACGAATCGCTCTTCCGACCAGCGCTCCCACATCGTCGCGTTCTTTCGCGCCCTCGCTATCTGTCATAGCGTCCTCGCGGAGAAGCCAGACCAACAGGGTAAGCCGTACCATCTAGAATACAAGGCTGAGTCGCCGGACGAGGCTGCGCTGGTTTCCGCCGCTCGTGATGCTGGGTTCCCGTTCTTAGGCAAGTCGAAGGATGGGATCGAAATTGAAGTGATGGGACAGAGGGAACGGTATACGCCGCTGAAGATGCTCGAGTTCAACAGCACACGGAAGCGCATGAGCGTGATAGTGCGTAACCCGGAGGGTCGGCTGGTGCTTTACACCAAGGGCGCGGACAGTGTCATCTATGAGCGGCTTACGAAGGACCATGACCCAGTACTGAAGGAGAAGACGAGCAAGGACATGGAGACGTTTGCGAATAATGGGCTGAGAACGCTGTGTATTGCGTATCGGTATTTGGATGAAGACGAGTATATGTCGTGGTCGAAGAAGTACGACGATGCGACTAATGCTATCGAGAACCGAGACGAGGAGATTGACAAGGCGAATGAGCTGATCGAGCATTCGTTGTACATTCTGGGTGCGACGGCGTTGGAGGATAAGTTGCAGGAGGGTGTGCCCGAGGCGATAGAGACTCTTCACCAAGCTGGCATCAAGCTGTGGATTTTGACGGGTAAGTTTCTTCTCTCTGGACTCAGTCCTGCGCAGTACATGAGCGTCACATCTAACAGGTGATAAACTCCAAACGGCCATTGAGATTGGCTTCAGCTGCAACCTTCTCAAGAACAACATGGACATTATGATCTTGTCGGCCGACTCCATGGAGAAGACTCGTACTCAAATCGAAGGTGGTTTGAACAAGATTGCTTCGGTCCTCGGCCCGCCATCATGGGACCCACAGAAACGCGGTTTCTTCCCTGGTGCTAAAGCGTCTTTTGCTGTGGTCATCGACGGCGATACGCTGCGCTACGCATTGACACCAGAACTCAAGGAATTGTTTCTCAACCTCGGTACCCAATGCGAAACTGTTGTGTGTTGTCGTGTATCTCCTGCTCAGAAGGCTTTGACAGTCAAACTCGTTCGTTCTGCTCAATTTGCCAAACATGGAGGCTGATATTCACTCTCACAGGTGAAAGATGGGAGAAACGCAATGACACTGTCCATCGGGGACGGTGCGAACGATGTGGCCATGATTCAGGAAGCGAACATCGGTGTAGGGCTGTTTGGACTGGAAGGTTCCCAAGCTGCCATGTCGGCCGATTACGCATTCGGCCAATTTAGATTCCTGACCAAACTTCTCCTTGTACACGGGCGCTGGTCGTACCAGCGGGTCGCAGATATGCACAGTAATTTCTTCTACAAGGTGAGGTCATTATCTCACATTTGATCTTTGCCTTTTTCTCAATGGAATTCAGAACGTCATCTGGACTCTTGCTTTGTTCTGGTTTCTTCCCTTTAACAGGTTCGTGTCGTTGTTCCTGGTTTTTGTTCGAAATAAATTGACTCTTGACATACTGACAGTTTCGATGCAACTTACCTGTACCAATATACATTTGTACTATTGTATAACCTTGTATTTACCTCCCTACCCGTCATAATCCTCGGAGGTATGTCCGAGCTTCTTGTTCTTCACTTCATCATCTTCGACTGACGTGGGTGCTTCCACAGCCTTCGACCAAGACATCAACGCCAAGGCAGCCCTCGCATTCCCCCAGCTCTACGTCCGTGGTATCCGTGGTCTAGAATACACGCGAACCAAATTCTGGCTTTATATGTTCGACGGTTTATACCAATCGGCCGTCGTATTTTTCTTTCCGTACCTCGTGTGGACACTCGGCTTGAACGCATCATGGAATGGGAAAGGCATCGAATCTATATCGGAATTCGGGACCACAGTCGCCGTGTCTGCGATCTTCGCGGCTAACTCTTATGTTGGGCTAAGCACCAATTAGTGTGTTACTTCTCTCTTTCTGAAGAAGCTGATCTGACCAGTCGTTCTAGCTGGACAGTAATCACATGGGTTGTTGTTTTCGGATCCACCATTGTCATGTTACTTTGGATTGTGATCTATTCTTTCTTCTTGACGAAGGATTTCGTCGATGAAGTCATAATCCTGTTCGGTGGTATCACCTTCTGGGCAACTGTCCTTCTCACCGCCGCCGTTGCACTTGGTAACTATCAGTTATTATCAGTTTGTCGTCGATTCTTTTACTGACCGAAAATTCAGCTCCGAGGTTTATCGTCAAATTCTTCACGACAGTGTATACCCCATTAGACAAAGATATCGTGAGAGAGATGTGGGTAATGGGAGATCTCAAGGATCAGCTCGGCTTGAAGCATCGACGGGCAAAGAAAATACCCCAAACCAGGCCAACTACACCAGAGGCTGCGCCGATGTTCCAAGCACAGCATAATCGTTCGCTTACTGAAATGTCAAGTATGCACGACCGCTACGAGCCTGTTGTAAATTCTAGTCCTGGGCCCAAGGACTCGAGTCGCCAGACATACCTGGACACTCCACCTATGAGCCAAATGAACGACCTTTCTATACCCAACATCCAATATGCGCACATCAGAAGTGACCTGGGCCGGGAGGCGCATCTATCTCCGATCCCGGCGAGCCCGGCGGGCAACCGCTTCGACATGAATCCGTCACCTCAACCTTCCTATTATTCCGCTTCGGCACTCCCTCCCCACTCTCCGCTTCCGTCTCCCAAGTATAAATTACCTACTGGTGAAATAACCAACTCCCCACCACCACCAAGCCGGCGGACAAGTGTGGCTACGGTTCGGGGCCAGCGACCGATGTCACCACCCTCACCTATTCCTCTCCCGCGATCACCTAATATCCTACAAGTACCTGGCGCTCCCCACTCTCCAGGAACATTCGAGATGCAAATGCGCGACACCCGACATCCGCCAAATGACGATGAGCCACACTACGGTCATGGTTATGAACGATCAGGGAGCTCTGCGTCTTACAATACGGCTGTTGATGACTTTTGGACAGCCGAGGATGGATATGCGGCCTCGACAAGTGTCGATGAGTATGGAGGTCGTCGACGTCCGCACTCTGGCGATATGTCTGACGATGATGATCGGACTGTAGGACACTCGGATGAGAGGCATCGACATGCTGTTGCGCCGTCGTGGGAAGGGGGTTATGCCATGTAAGTGTTCGTCGAGACTCGATACTATCTTATTACTATCGCGCATCTGGATCGGATTGGACATTTACATTCTCTTCACTTATTTTTTTCTCGTATTGTGCATTACTTATAGTATCAGAGCCTTGTGTTATCGGAAGCATCATTCCAAACACTTGATGCGATGGATTCGCGTGAGTGCCCAAGCCCAAACCAAGCCACTGTGAGCATGTTGTCTTCTTGAGCCAAACTTGGAGCCAAAGTAAAATTTGACCCAGAAACTTGCACAAAACAAGAAATCAACAAATTTTGTCTGTCGGCAACTGGAGGCTTGGTACTTCTTCACGTACCCTCTTCTTCTCGTTTCTTATGAAGAGAAATTTCCACGTCCTTACATCCACAGCCTTCCAGCGGATTTGCAGCGGGAGCGCCCGTATGAAAATTAATCCATTTAGAGAACTCGAGCGTAGATTCGGAAAAAATCGGCCGCCAGAGTTGGAGTCAATATAGAAACAAAGAATTGCCTTATGTGTGGTACTCGGCCTATAATAATCTCCAGACTTTACTTTCTATCTCGTCATCATGCCTCCAATCACGACAAACGAATCCCAGGAGCAGTCGACGTCGACGACCTCGTCGATACTCAAGGAAAGGAGGTTTAAGCTAAGCAGGTATGCATGCCTTTTGCTCTAGCCTCTTAGACCTGGGAGTCAAATACTCTCTTTACTTTTGAATCAAACAGGGCTTGTGATCGATGCCGGTGAGCGTATACTACTACTTCGCTATCAGCCTGATGAGGCTAATTTCTGGCTCGATATAGGCGAAGGAGGATCAAGTGTGATGAGGGCCACCCATGCCAAGCATGTCTTACGGCCAACTCTGCTTGTACATTCGAGGAACCAGGGAAGAGAACGCATCCTCACAAGTCCAAGTGAGCGCCCTTCAATTTCTATACTTTTTTCTTTCTGTCTCTAACATTCTTGTTTGACGTCACTCAGACGAACAGCGACCCTGGAAGATCGCATGCACCATCTCGAGACTCTTATACAGGCCATACCGCCTGCGGTATTTGTTGCGGGCGGCATTCTACCGCCCAACACAGGGCAGCAGTCTTCGACAGAAGGAGCCGCCAGCCCAGTACTGCCTTTCGCGTTCCCCACACAATTTCCTTCAGGCGTTCCCCCTCCGTCTTTGCACGTGTTTCCCCTCACAAATCCATCTACGCATTTCACTCGTGATTCTAGTGCCAACGGAGAACAACACCATGGGACAGGGTCTGCGCTTGACGCCAATCACAAGATTACGGATCAGCTCGTGGACGAAGCGTCCCACATGTCTCTGACCGCCTCGTATCTCTATTTTGACGATGAAGGCTACACTCGATGGCAGGGCGAGACGTCTGGGCTCCCGGTTCTTGATCTCCTTGTCGAACGCCACACCCCATCCTGCAACCAAGAAAAATCAGCGCCGGCGCTTGACAAGTCCCAGTCCAGCAAACTTGACAATGCAACGAATACAGATTGGTTCCCAGACCGAAAACCCCGAAGAACAGACCTTAATCCTCAGACATTATGGCGTCTAATGACTTCCTACATTGTCCCCGAACTCATGGATAGGTGACGTATATGTTCTTCGCCTGAGAAACTATCTAATATCGAGTTTAGCTTGGTACAGTGCTATCTATCAACTTCCTACTACATTCTTCCTTTCCTCCACGTTCCAACCTTTCTTGCTGTGTGTCCATTTAATTGAGAATCTTACTTGCTTACTGAGAGCCCCTAGGACTACGGAAACCCAGAAAAATGGGGCGAAGCGGGGTTCGCATCGTTTATTGTCGCGGTCTGCTGCTTGGCCTCGCGACACATCGACGATCCCCGTGTCCGCTCCAACCCTGCTGATGGCATCTCTTCCGGAACGCACTGGTTCGAATTATTTGGGCGTCTCAGAAACCACCCAATTGCTGACCGGCCCACCTTGTACAATATACAAGCAAATCTCATCGCTGCTGTTTACGCTGTCGGTTTAGGGAAGCTTTCAAAAGCAGCTGCTCTCCTGGCAGAAGCTGTAACGATGTCCATCGACGCCGGTCTCCATCGTTGCGCGGATGACTATGATCTCTTTGACCCTATTGAGGATGAAGTCAGGAAGCGCACGTTCTGGTGCGTGTATATCTGGGACAAGCAGCTGAGTGCCCATTTTGGCCGACCACCTTTACTGCGCCTCAGAGACTGCGATGTATCAGAGCCAGCTCCTGTGGATGACGAGTTCATCACTCGAGACGGCGTTGGGATGCCTCCGCCTGGGACAGAGTGCAGGATTCTTGCTTTCATATGCTCCCTGCGAATCATGGTCGTCATGGAGTCTGTTCTTGATGTTCCTCCAGCACGGAATTATGGTGACTCTTCGTCATTCCTGCTACGTGCAATGCACGTCCTGTCAGGGTCACGAAGATTCAGAGACTTGCGAGACGAGGAAGCATTGTTGGATGATATACACCGCAGTATACCCCCTTACTGGTCACATACCCCTGAGACACTCGCCAGTGAGGATATCATTCGGCTTACGCAGGCTGAGCGCTTGCATTGTGCCGAACATTTCGCGCGGCTGTTGATCTATCGACATAGGTTTTCAGAACTAATGGCCGAGCGGACAAGCGGGGGATCGGACGAACCGGCAGGGGAGCAAGAGAAGGCAGCTCTTATCGCAGCCCAGAACTCTGCTCTCCAAATCATCACAACCCATCTTGGGATCGCGAAGAAAGGCCTCATGACCTATTGTGTGTCCCATCTCTACCTTTGCTCCTTGAGTCGAAGCAGGCTTATACTGACGTTTTCTTAGATGGAGTACATGTGATTCATCAATTAACACAGGCTGGAAGGACACTTGTTGCCATTTTGCTGAGCTGCAAGACCGAAGAATTGCAGCATCTAATCCCTCCAGGGCTTGACGCCCTTCGTTCCTGTGTCGGCTTGCTACGTAGGTTTAGCGGCCGTTATGTGTGCGGACTTCGGTCGGGTGATCTAATGGAAGAGTTCTGTCGACGTAAAACGTTTTCTCCCATTACCGTCTGAATGTTTACTCACTTTGTCGCAAGTGACGCAGATTCCACTGGAAACTACGCGGAGAGAACCGACTGCTAACAATAGACCGCCTTGGATACGTCCCGTGCGGAAGAAGAGCGCGGCGAGGTCGGTTGGCACGGCGAACACGGACTCGCCGCCGCAGCACAGCAGCCCTGAAGGTTTCTCTCCGGCCGACTTCTTTGCAGATCCTCCCAAGAACGGGTCGTCGCTCTTTGTGTCAACTTCTGCCCCGTCAGTCACATCATCTGCAAGTCAGCCGCATCCCCCGCCGTTCCCATCTGCAAGCCAACCGCAAGCGCCGTTTATGGATACGTCTGGAATGGCGTTCGATATGATAAGGGAAGACCCGCAAATGTATATGTCTCCGTCGGACATGATGGGACTCTTTGATGATGGAGTTGATGTTCAGCAACTTTTTGGGGGCGCGTTCTTAGCGCAGAGCCAGTCCCGATCCTCACAGCTTCAGAGCTCGACAATGAACTTGGATACCGAGTCGTTCGACAGCCCTGGGTTCATGAAGCAAAATGGACTGACGACCTCCCCATAAAGATCGACTGTATGTGTTCCTCGTTTAATCTATGGACATTTATTGCTATCTATTGGCGAAAATCTAATATCGGAACTTGTGGCTCTCGTGTAGGAATTGTTATCTAATTATTAGTATCCATCTTTGGCTTGTGGTGACCAGAAGTGATGAGGAAGTAAGGTGACCATAAGGACTGGCCACAGGATGAATGGCGGACACAATCACACAAAGATCTCATCGTGCTCGTGGCGGCGGGATGTGTGATGGCGGGTTGCCTTTTCTGGGGTTCTGATTGGAGATCAGCAGATATCTGATCATGATCCCAATCTGACCAGATTTGACCTTCCGTTTGTTCGGTCACTTTTTTGGAAATCCCTTTCAATTTGCAAAAACTGACAAGATCGCCGCAGTCTCCTCGTACCCTTACTCTTCTCGGACTATAATTGGTGTCCGTGCCTACGAAACAGTGCAAGAATGCCTATCTTTCATAGTCTTCCATAGGCCGGGATGAAGCTACCTTGACTTGCCTCTATTGAAGGCAGCCTTGTGTGTCCAGACTTCTGACAATACCATCAAACATCAGCGGACATGCAAGACAATAAAGACAATGTTCGACCCCCGACATGGTCGTTCCTATTGTTATTCCAACCCAGCTGATCTATTGTGATCTCATGCTAGTGGGACAAAGGGACCAATGAGGCTACCTCAATAAAAACATGCTTTCGTCGGCATTCCATTCTCACCCTACTGTACGTCCGCCATGGTCTACACCTTCCCAGACCCGCGTTGCTTCCCACTGATCCAGATGCTCCCGGTCGAGCTTTTGTCGTACATTTTCACAATTGCAACACATGAAGTGGATGAAGACAAGGGGTTTCCTATTATCGATTCCGAAACAATCAAGACACCTTTGATTCTTTCCAGAGTCAACCACCACTGGCGTAACGTTGCCCATGAAACTCCGTCTTTGTGGTCGAGCATTTGTGTCACCGGAGCGCTAGTACATGGTGGTCAACTGAATACAACCCACCTTTCTACATATCTTGCGCTATCTCAAAATCACCCCCTCGACGTTCTAATAGATGCTCGGGATGAGCAATGGGATTTTCAAGAACCAGGGTGTGTTTCTTTCCAGAGAGGGACATATCGAAGTTTTCTTACCTCTATCTTTCAGCGTTGAAGACTTCGTCGAACATGAAGGCCTTATCTATGAACCGCCTTTCACCCCTACTCACATGTGCACAGCGATATCTCTTTTACTTCCTCATATGTTCCGGTGGCGCTCTTTGAGTATCTTGACCGATTCATGGGCTCAGATGTATGTTGGGCTCCGAGAAATACAGCCTTTCATTACCGCCTATGGCGCCCCTTGCTTGGAAGCTTTGACGTTGATGCGCTGCAACGACTTCATAAGCTATTCACATACATTCGCACCCTCGGACATGCGACTCCCCGCGTTCCTCAACCTAAGCAACACTACAACTCATCATAATCTCCTTCCCCGCCTTCGACATCTCACTCTCCGTGGTGTCCACGTCGACTGGTCATCGCTTTCTTACATCCTCTCCAAGGCTGATCATGGCCTCAGTAGTCTGGATCTATCATCACATTGCTTAGATGTCCGCCCTACTCTTCGCGAATTCCACCAGCTCCTTTCACACTGTCCTGATCTAACGGGCCTCGTAGTTAAGGGATCTGGCCCTCTTGTTCCCGACGATAACGGTGGAACATCCATCCTCAGCAAGGATATCCAGCCTGTCAACCTTCCTCGCCTTCGCGACATGGTCCTGGGGTATCGGTCTACATTCGAAGGGCAAGCTATCCTCGAGATCATCGATGCACCTCACGTCGAGTCCCTCACCCTAGATGATGATAGTCATCCCAGTGCTGTCGAGGATCTCAATGCTGGCAGCCTGCTCACATATATCATGACTCGCAACACCCCTGAGCCAATGCGGGGCGACCATGATTCCGTCTTCATATACACCACACCTGATGGAGAGATAGCGGTAGATAAGGATGATTTCGTGATCCCGACCCCCAAATCGCCGATCGTCGACCTATCGAACAATAGTGTATCGTCAAGGGCCGTTTTCCCGCAGCTTCGAGACCTCACGCTACGAGGAGTCAAGGCGCACGAAGCTGATATACATCACTTCCTCAACGCCCTCCAACATCTCCGCCGCCTCGAATTCAAAAACATGCCGGTACAATCCCTCCGAGCATTACATCCCCAACGAGCTCTCATCGAGGACTCCGGTGCAATGTTGTGCCCGTGTCCCCAGTTGCAGTACTTGTGCATCCGCAAAGCCGAGCACGCTCCGATTGAGGACTTCTTCTTTCTCGTTGGTGCAGTGGCACGAGAACGATTCAACATTGGAGGCTCGGCGTTGCAGTCAATAGATATCTATGTTGATCAAACGTGGTGTCCTGTTGAAAACGTGATACAACTAGCCAATGTCGGGACGACAGTGAAAATTATCAGAGAGGACTCACTGTTCGATGAGGATGATTTCATGGATTGCGATACGGACAGTGATTTGGATTCGGCGTTCGAGGTCGATGGTATGCCCAATGACTCTATTTTTGATGTCCGCTATGGGGGAATACTTAGTTACTAGGTAGTCTTGTCATTACTTTCTTGTTCGTGACTTGTGTATCTGTAACATCATGTAGAATGTAAAAACATTCGGGCAAGCCAAAAGACTTCATGATCTTGGGGCAATAGAAACCTCGGAAATTGCTTGGTGGTTTCCGATGCCTTTTAAATTTCAAGATACTGCCGATACCCTAACCTCATTTTTCATTTATTACCCGGCTGGAAAATTTTACTGAGGAGCATTGGTCGATAATTGGATTTGAACGTCATGGAATGCCATGAGATGCCAACTTCTACGAAACAGGAGATGAGAAAGAATCTAACGAAAACGTCATATATGGTGGCAGAGGCCTTGGACGATAGCTCTGCTGTAGTGCTTCAGCTGTCCACACCTTCTCAGGGTCTACATAGACATCCTTTACAACTTTCTGCAGTCTTTCAAGGGTGTTCGACTCTAAACGGATTGGATCCAAGAGCCAGAGCTTACGAAGAGGAAAACCACGCTTCCGCCGCTCCCTGAGAGTGGCCATGAGGTGATCAAGGTCTATGTCGAATCGACAGTATTGTGTCACCAGACATCGTAGTGCCTTAAACGGGAGTTTAGTCGGCTTTTCTGCAGATGCTGTTGTTTCAGCATTGCCACTTCCTGACTCATTGTTCTGCAAGGTTGAAGGGCAAGCGCCCAGCACATTCGGAAATACCTCGCCATACTTGACGTTGATATTTCTCAGAATGGGTAAGGCACCGAACAAGTCCAGCCAATCATGGTACCCAAGTACCAGAAATGAAACATGGAGTGTTTCCAGATACTTGTTGGAGATTGCATTTTGGAAAGCGCCGAGTACCGGACCATGCCGTCGATTAGCTCTCCTGAGTCGCAGTTCGACCGTCAAGGATGGGGCCTCAGAGGGTAGTCGCAGGCAGGTCCCTGGACGTTCCCAGATCTTAAACTGGATGTTTGAATCCACACATCTTAAGGAAAGGCATCGCATATGTCCGATATTATGTTTGGAGAGCGTATTACCAAGGTCTCGTACCCCTTCAAGCATCGTCGGAAGTTCGGTGCTTTTATTATGTGGCGGCAAGACATCTGTTTCAATTTTGAATTGTGGTTTGTGATGAGACAATGTCACATGGGAGAGCAGGGAAATACACATGGACAAATTATCATCCAACTCCAATCGGCGTAATTGGTCCAGATGAACACTTTGCTCAGATTTGGTGAGGGGGATGCATGCTCTTACCAGACCCAGAACGCAAAGGTTTGGGATAGCGCTGATCGCAGCAAGAAGCGGACCAAGTGGCATCTGTGTTGGTGGATGTATCAATCTGAGTGTGGTAAGGTTCTGGAGAATATGAGAACCCCATAAAAGATCAAAATTCTCGAGGTGCAGAGAACGTAGACGAGGTGCATCCCCACCAAAAGCATCGCCTAAGCTGAAGCTATTGCCAAAATAGAAATTACGAGGCCTTCCCAAAATCTTGAGCCGTTCCAGAAGAGGCGCAGGTTTTGACCGAATTATGTGGATTACGTCGTTTGGCAGGTCAGATCCTGAATAGTGGATGGATAGTGTCCGAATTCTATGCATGTTATTCGAAGCAATACGAGCCAGTTCAGAAGCCGTTTTATTTGAAAATTTATCATTGAGCCTCATATCCAACGAATGTCCTTGAGCACGAGAAACCATCTCTTCCTGCAGTGTTGAGAGACATCCAATTTCAGAAGGAACGTATCTCCAGAGGCTCGGAAAATCCATTGCAATCTGACGCCAATGTGTGCAGACGTGGGTTACAACTAGCCAAGGGAGATTCCGTGGCCCTGCAACGAATTCGAATATCATGCATAGGATTTCCGACGGGATGCGCGTGGTGATACTGAGGGCGTTGTGCCGCGTTTTCAGCACGCGGATAGAGGCCTCCAGTTCTTTGATCTGTCGCCATATCTCTGTATATGCTGCCTGCCGTATTGTGGGATCGCAGTGAGGTGAAGTTAACACGATGTCAGCGAACAATGCTAAATAATCCCGTCAGAATGTGAACATCCAGTAATTGCAGGAGCCAATACTTCTACGCATGTGGAAGGAGAACTTTGACGCTAGCCTCTACAAGTGGTTGATCAACGCCAGCACAAGCGGTTCAATTGCACGTGTTGTCTGATGGGTAGACAAGTCGCAGCCTGATTTGAAATGATTGACTGTCCCCTGATTGTCTCCGACAAAACTGAAGCTCTGGGAGGCTCTATAGAACTCTCATAGACTGAAACACCTCAAGATTGGAGCAGAAATTGAGCAGAAACGGTATTGTTCGACTCGGAACAATTGGAACATGCATATAGGATCTCATTCCCAGTTCAACTTGCTCCTTCAAGCTCCAGTTGACTCACCACAACTGGTGCAACCCACAATCTGGCAATGTTTCAATGCCCAGGCATGGGACAAGTGGGACGTTTACAAATTACAGCCCCTTTGACTTGATCTACACACTGATATCAATGATCTTGCAATGATCTTGCAATGACCTTGTCGTACTCATTTCAAAGGATTATATTGTGCTTTCCTTGCATATTGCATATTATCTGTTTTGATATTTGTGCCCCAAACTGGTTGCTGATAGAAACAGGCAAAGCACAGGAGACTGAATAGTCACTAAAGTTGAAGTCCTGAGTTAGAAACTGAGTGTATTGAAGATAAGTAAAACACTAACCTGAAGTCTTGAGTTAGAAACTGAGGACTTCAGATGAATCTACCTAGATATATATACTAGAAGGTAGATAGTCCATGTGATAAAACTGAATAGAGACACATGTGAATAAACTGAATAGAAA